>RJWJ010002804.1:0-94654 GCA_004363605.1 Indri indri | reverse complement strand
GCCTCTTTCTCCCTGACCTTGCCCTGATTCTTCCTGCCTCCATGGTGCCCATGTGCTGCAGGAAGGGTCCTCCAGACATCCCTCCTCACCTTGGGAAGAGGGATCCCCCAGAGGACTGCCTTCGGCCAGAGACCGGGGCTGCTCCTGTGAAGAAGTGTGTTGGTGTCTCCTCGTGTGCATGGAGTTTGCATCCTGACTCCTGCACCTGATAACTGTGACCTTGAGAAAGCATGGAACCTTTCTGGGCCTCGTTTTCCTGTACTGACCGCAGCCGATGAGAGATCTCCCATGCGTGCGGCTGAGGGCTCGGCTGGTGCGGGACACTCGTGGGGCTAGGCCAGCTCCGGCTCAGCCTAGGCGAGGCCCCCTAAGCTCTCGGGCCTCAGTGTCCTTATCAGCAAACTGGGCTGGGGAACCTCACTTGCAGGGGCGTGGAGGCCAGGTGAGGCAGGAATGCCTGGAGAAAGCAGTGATGGTCCTGCCTCTCCGGTGGTCTCCGCCTTTGTTCCTTCCCTCCACCCCCCAACTGGACCCAGCTCCCACTGCCCCTTGCCCTGGTTGGGTACAGGGTCTGCCCATGGCCAGTGGCGGCGGCGAGGGGGGGGGGGCGTGGTTGCCGGAGTGAGAAGGGCAGGCAGGGCCTCACTGAGGGGGGTTGGGGTTGGGGGAGTACACCTGCCTTGTCCCCCAGCAGCTCAGGTGGGTCTGAGGTTGGGGGAAGCAGGTGTTTTCCTGGCCTTCCGGCCATGCTGCTCCCTGGAGCCCAGGAGGGGCTGCCACCCACCAGGCCACCTGCCAGCCCTGAGTGGAAATGTACCAGGGGAAAGGGCCCTGTTGGGACTGCAGGGAGGGGGTGGGGGTGCCCGCCAGGGAGGGGCAAGAGACAGAGGAGCTGAAAGAGCTGGGCAGGGGTCCAGACCCACCGCTGCTCTTCCTCCTCACCCCGCTTCTTGGTCAGCCCAAGTTCAAGGCGGGAGGGGGCATGCTGGTGGACAGACCGGCGCCTACAGAGGCCCAGTGGGAAGGCATCTGTGGCCTCCAGGTCAGCAGGTGACTCCAGAATGTGGAGGCTGGGGTCCCTGGGAGGCCCTAACTGAAAGGGCATGCATGGGTGGTGTCTGCGCCTGTGCTGTTTCTGCCGTGTGCGTGCTAGTGGTGCAGTATCTGTGTATATGCGTGATGTGTGTGTGGTGTGTTTTCAAATGTGTGGTGTCTGTGTGTGGGGTGTCTTTGTCGGGGGGTGCTGTGTCCCCGCGGTGCGCGTGTGTGGGGTGTGCATGCTTGTGGTGTGCCGGTCGTGCTGTGTGTGTGCGTGTGTGCTGTGCCTCTCTGCATGGGGTGTGTGTGCGCGTCCCCATACTGAGAGGCACGTGTGTCTCCGTGTATGAGAGTCTGGACACAGACTCCATGTTTGAGGTTCGTGGTCTGCGGAGGAGGGAGGGGAGCGCTGCGCGGACGGAGCAGGGAACGGGCAAGGGCGCTGCGGCCTGGGGCGAGGCGGGGCGAGCGGGAGGGAGGCTGGCCGGGACCCTCCTGCCCGCGTGGCGCCCCCAGCTCTCCCGCAGCGCCCACCGCGTGGCCCCGTCCGGGGAAGGGCTGGGACAGCGCGGGCCCGAGGGTGGGCCGAGCCGCCGCCGGGATTTCCGCGGCCGCCTCCCCGCGCGCCGAGCGCTCCTCGCGGACTCGGCCTCCAGTGCTCGGTACTGCGTGCGGCTGCAAGCTTAGGAGTTCCGGGTTAACAACAAAGCGAGAAAGAGAGAAGCTGGGGCTGGGGCGGCGCCACTCCCCCCAGGCAGGGCCGCGAGCCGGAGGGGGCGGCAGGCGGGCGCGAGCGCGCGGGGAAAAGTTTCTGACCCCGGCGCGAGAGGCTGAGAAGTTTCGGCCGCGCCGGGCGGCGCCAAAGCCAGGCCAACACTGCCCCCGCGTGGGCGCAGCGCGGCGCGGCAGCCGGCTGCGGGCGGGGCCCCGGCGCGGCTCGTGGTTCGAAACTGAGGCAGAGGGGGCCGCGCAAGGCCACCGGGACGAGGTGCCCTTGGGACTCCCCACTGGCCCTCTGGGGCAGAATTCCCACTCCAGCCCCCGCGGAGGGGCGGTTGTAGCCTGGCCCCCATCCCGCCCTGAAGGGCTCGTGCCAGATCTGTCGCCTTTCTTCTGGAGCCAGGGGGCCGGCTCACAAAAGGCCTCACCCAGCCACAACCCACCCAGGCCCATGACCACTCCCGACCCCAACCCACCGGCAGCCGCACATGCCTTTGCTGTTAAAACGGGGCACCCGCGTGGGTTCCACGGCTGTTTCCTGCCTGGCCAGGAGTTGGTGATAAAGACTCAGATCCCGGGCAATGGCAAGGGGAGGAGGGCAAATGGCAGCTCCGAGGAGAGGAGTGGGCTCAAACTTCATCCAGGAAGACAGGTGTGGCAGGGGTCTGGGGGTGCTGGGTCAGCGCCTGCCGCCTTGTCGTTTGCCACCTGCTGATGCAGATTTAAGGTTGGTCTTGAACTCCTGGGCCGAAGCGACCCTCCTGCCTCAGCCTCCCCAGTAGCTGGGACTCCAGGCGCCCCAAGCTCTCCTGATGCGGATTTGAACATTGCCCCCGACCCTGTCCCCAGTCCACCCAGAGGCTTGCCCTCCAGGGCCCAGAGGGTAGGAAAACGGCCAGAAAAATGCAGACAACTAACATTTGTCCACACACATGGCTCTTTTCTTTTCTTTTTTTTTTGAGCCAGAGTCTCACTCTGTTGCCTGGGCTAGAGTGCCGTGGCGTCAGCCTAGCTCACAGCAACCTCAAACTCCTGGGCTCAAGCAATCCTCCTGCCTCAGCCTCCCGAGTAGCTGGGACTACAGGCATGCGCCACCATGCCCAGCTAATTTTTTCTATATATTTTTAGTTGTCCGATTAATTTCTTTCTATTTTTAGTAGAGACGGGGTCTTGCTCTTGCTCAGGCTGGTTTCGAACTCCTGAGCTCAAACAATCCGCTCGCCTCAGCCTCCCAGAGTGCTAGGATTACAGGCGTGAGCCACCTGCCCAGCCTCACACGGCTCTTTTCCCTGGGGCTGGCGTCTGGATGCCCTCACCCAATAGTAGGAGGTCAGCAATGTAGACTTTGGTGCCAGTCAAAGATGGAGGCTGGCAGGGGACGGGGCCGGGGGCTCAGGTCACCACAGGTGCCTGCTTCAGGTGTGGTCTGATCTAGGTCCCCAGAGGCTTGGTCCCAGGTTTGAGGTGTGTGGCAGGGTCTCCCACCTTCCAGAAGTGGGGTTCACTTGGAATGAGCCCTGAATCCTGAGGATGCCTTGGCCCACCCCTCAGCCTCATCCCAGCTGTGATTCTGCACATTTCCTCCCCTGGCCCAGGAGCCCCAAGACAAGCAGTCAGGTACCCAGAGAGGTTTGTACCTTGAGACCTAGTGGCAGGTCCCAGCCACCTGGGGTGTGCGTTTACTTGTGGGGCAAGGGAGGACCCTCATTGCCTGGCCCGTGTGGGCCGCTGGGCATGGGTTCATGAGCGTTCATCTCTGAGCCCGCGGCAGTGTTGTGGTCGGCAGGAGGAGCTGGTACCCCTTGGGGTGGCCTTGCCTCAGGACTGACTGCAGCACCAAGCTGGGCAGGAAAGACTCCTAGAGTGAGGAGGAGGACCAGCTGGGTGCTGCTGGGACCTCAGGGCAGGGGATGGGGCTCTCTGGGCCCAGCAGACTCTACTCCACAGTGCTAGGGCACAGGCCCAGCTGTCAGCCCCATTTTACAGATGAGGAAACTGAGGTGTAGAAAGGCCCCACCGCCTGCAGGTGGGGTGCTGGGATCTGAATCCAGGAGGCCCAGCTTAGAGACCACCCCCTTGACTGCTGCACTTTGAGGGAGATGCAGGTACACAGGCCTGGCCACTGCAAGCTCCCCGGTGACTGAGTGTGCGGGGAGGGCATACCCAGCCCTGGCCACCCCACCGAGCGGGGCTGCTAGTAGGTGCTCACCAGCTTAGGACCCAGGGAACAGGGTGATTTGCCCACCTCCTCCAGGATATTGTGGGTGTCCAGTAAGGTTTGGAGGTCCTGCTGCTGCCTCTGGGTGGTGGCCCTAGGGATGAAGGGCAGGCTGCTGTTCATGGAGGTGTCCTCAGAAGATTGGCCCTGAGGCTCCTGGGCAGGCCTGGGGAAAACAGGAGCCCATGAGCTTTGTGGATGCTAAGTCCCAGGCCCACCCTGGGCTGACAGGGCCCTTGAGGGCCCAGACTGGCAACCTGCCCACTGCTGGATAGGGAGGTCTGAGGGCAAGGATGGGGGAGCCCTGGCAATGCTCTTGAGTCCTGTGCCCTGTCCCCAGAGCCTCACAGGCTGGGGAAGTTCCAGCTGGAGGAGCTGGTCAGGGCCTCCTCCTTGGCCCCAGGGTACAGGGCTTTGGGCAAACTCTCCAGCCATCTCCCAACACTCCCGAACAGCCGCTCCGACACCGCCGGAAGGGTGCACGTCTGGTTCTCAGTGACGTTCTGCCGGACTGGAGGAGAAAGGGCAAGGTGAGATCCTAAGCCGGGAGGGGGACCCCCTGGCGCCCCCTCTCTCCCCTCCTCCCTCTGACAGGCAAGGCCAGGCAGAGCCCTGTCTCCATGGCAACCCCAGGCTCCCCAGTGCCTTCCGGCTGCCTCCAGAGAAGGCTCGGGTTTTAAAACTATCCTGCATGACTCTTCTGCTGTCATTACCCAAGCTGTGCCCCACCCCCCACTAACCCACTCCTGCTCCAGCCCAAAACAGGCCCCCTTTCCCGCAGCGGGAAGGCCAGTCACCCCCCTGTGGAGATCCCAGAGAGGATGCCGAGAATGCTGAGGGGTGGAGGGAGGGCTGGCTGAGGGTCGGAAGCCTTTCCTGCCCAACAGCTGCCTCAGGAACCCCGAATTCAGTGGTCAGGAACCCCGAATTCCCCAACAGCTGCCTCGGGATGGAAAGGGCTGGGAAGCAGCAGACTGAGCTCGGCATCTCCCGTGGACCTGGTGCCCCGGGGTACGACCACAGCTCCTCGTGACAGCGGCTGACAAGGAGCTGTCTCCCACAGGAGCCAACATTTGCGTAAAATTGTTCCTCCTGGGCTTGTCCTGTCTTGGACTCCCAAGAGTGGTCTGACTTCTATGTAACATACACAAGCCCCTTCTGCTCTTGGGGCCTTGGTTTTCCCATCAAACAGTCGGAAGTTGGGCAAAGATCACAGCTTCCATCTCCAACTTCCTGCGACTCTAAGCCAGCTGGGCAGGATCCCTCCTGAATCAAGGGAGGTCCTGGATTTGTAGGGCTTTACCCACAGCTAGGCTTTGGGGCACCCATTTCTTGAAACTGCACGTAGTAGGTGCTCAATAAATAGCTGCGGGATGTTGCCCATTGGAAGCACTGGAGGCTCCTGGGTGCTGAGAAGAGAAGAGGCTGGGCGCACGGAGAAAGGTGGAGCACAGGGCAAGGACGTGCTCTTCTGTCTGCCTCTCAACACCCACTCAGAAAGCTCGCTGGAGAGTACACAGAACAGACGCCATTACTCCCAGGCCTGGTGGCTCTTAGCTCCTTTGCTGGACTAGGCAGTGGCAGCCGTCCCCAGAAGAGAGAAGGTTCCTCTTCTCGACCTTCCTGGGTACCTCCTCAGCCAGGCTTCTGAGGGGTGCCTTCATGGGTATGGAAGGAAGGTGCTTCCAGTGGCTTCTGGCCCTTCCGGAGGAGCCCCTCTAGGCTGTGTGTGTAGGGGGCACAGACGTGGGCTTGGGAAGCCGTGGGTGCTGGTTCCAAGGTGGGCAGATACAGTGTGTAGAGACCCCTTGGAGCAAGAAGTCCTTTAGTGGCCAGACCTGGATGGCTGTTGTTTCCCGGGCCACGACTTCAGCTGCTCCCTGGTGCCACCCACCTTGGGATACCTCTGCTGGACCCCAGACCCTCTACTTGGTGCTTGAAGGTCACCCCGACATCCTCCAGGGAGGCCAGTTCAGGTATTTCCTCTGCAGGGTCAGTGATCTCTTGGCCTTTGCAGGCTGGCCCCTCACTCTGGGGGCCTAGGGCCACAGTCTCTGCCCTCCCAGCTCCGGGCTGGAACTTTCTGGAGTCCCGAGGCTCCCCATCCTGTCTGCCTACCTGCACAGCTGCGCTTCCAGTAGCGGAGTGCAGTGTCCCATAGGGTCTCGCCAGCAAATCGAACCCGGAAAGGCCAACACCACCTGCGAGGCCCAGAGGCCTCCCCTGAGGGGCTTCGAGTGAGCACAGCCTTAACCTTGGGGACCTGTGCACCGTGGGGCCTGCTGAGAGAGGTGAGAGGGGCAGGGGTAGCCAGGGCCCGAGCCCAAAGCCCCCCACTCCACCCCGACACCATATCCACTAGACCCAGACTCGCGGTGTGATCCTGTACGCGTGACCTTGTCTGGTCTGTAAGATGACACCATGGCGTAATGCCAAGCACAGCAGCCGGCCTCTACTGAGCACCTCCTACCTGCTTGGCAATGGATTACGCACGCAACACGCACCATCCCACCCAACCCGGACAGCCCCCATGAAACACTATCATTATTCCCATTTTATAGGTGAGGAAACTGAGGCATAGAGACTTTTGCAACTTGCCCAAGGTCACAGGGTGACCAAGATGGAGCCAAGATTTGCATTCTGGTTCCAGAGCCAGCACCCTTACACACCAGGCGAGTCAGCAGAGGGAACAGGAATGCCAACTCAGGAGTTACGCAGTCCTGGGTGTCAGTCCTGACTCTTTGAGCCTGTTTTCTTCTCTGTAAAATGGGGTGAACACGGTGCCCACTGCACAGGGTTGTGAAGACATGAGCTGCACTGCAGAAGCGCCCAGCCAGGGTCTGCAGGGCCAAGAGTAAACACCTCTGACAGAGCTGGTCCTGTTACAATCATCAGTCTCAATCATGCCCCGTGTCAGCCACGTGACCTTTGGCAGAACGCCCCCGAGCCTTCATTTTGCAGTTTTCTCCTTTAAATTATTTATCACAGGCACGATAATACCATCGTCACATGAGTTTGGTGAGTAACAAATGACTTCCGTGAGGCGGCTGGTACAGAGCCTGGCACAAGGTTTGTGCTCAGTAAAGGGAATCTGTTATATTTATATGGAATAGATAAAATTGTTCCATTGTTATTAATTTCAGCCTCAAGGCCAAGGCTACCGGAGGGCCTGCTTGATCCACCTATGGTTCTGTTATTCAGAAATGCCACGTCTGACCGTAAGCACACACACATTTATCTATCTGCATCCATTTATCTGACCGTATCTTAATGTCTGTGTAGATGCAGAGAGTGCTTTTCATCAGCCCACCGAAGAGCCAAGATGTGAGATGTCTAGGACAATGCCTGGCCACAGGCACTGGGACCCAGGTGTCCAACAGTGTCTGTTTATGAGCCCCTGCTCTCTGCTAGCCGCGGGGCCACGCAAAGGCCTACCCTTGTTCTGCCCACCAGTCTGAAACCTTGGCTTCTCCACTCGAGGGCCGCTGGAGCCTGTTCTAATGCAGCCCGGTGTCCCGGGCAGGACCTACCAGGGAATCTCACACATGGTAAGCTCCTCAAGCACTCACTCTTGAATCTGAAAGTCTGTGGATGTGTCTGTCCCTGCTTTTGCTCACATCTAAGAGAATGAACTTCACAGGTTTTTGTTTTGGTTTTTTTTTTTTGAGATGGAGTCTTGCTCTGTTGCCCCGGCTAGAGTGCTGTGGTGTCGGCCCAGCTCACAGCAACCTCAAACTCCTGGGCTCAAGCTATTTATTCTCTTGCCCCAGCCTCCTAAGTAGCTGGGACTACAGGTGCAAGCCACCATGCCCGGCTAATTTTTCTATTTTTAGCAGAGATAGGGTCTCGCTCTTGCTCAGGCTGGTCTTGAAGTCCTGAACTCCAGCAATCCTCCTGCCTTGGCCTCCCAGAGTGCTAGGATTACAGGTGTGAGCCACCGTGCCTGGCCCATAGTTTTTATCTTGTGAGCCATTGTGTGCTTATTTGGCTTGATTGGTTTCAAGTTCCTGGGCTGGTAAATGTGTTTCATTTCTGGTTCCTACTGCGATCCATCCGTGGTGTCTGTCTGGAGTACTGTGTCAGGAAGGGTTCTGAGGCTCACTGGGGAAATGTGCCGTGATCCAGTGTCTGGCATGGGTACAGGATGAGGAGGAATGGCACCTATGTCATGTGTGTAGTCGCCCTGGTCTTTAAACTCACAGGCAGTGCTCTTCACCCTTTACCCCTGCTTAAGCCTGTTTAACGCGGAGGGATTTTTCTGCTTTCTTTCCCCCTCTGTTAGAGCTGTGGCACCTAGGCCCAGGTAAGCTCTTGTGCCCAGGCTCTTCTCTTACCTCTATTCCTTATTTTATTTCCCCCAATATTTGACATAGAAGAAAACCTAATAAAAGTTAGAGAAAGAAATGGACAGATGTTGGTGGGATGGGTAAAGGGATGGCAGACTGGGTGGGTGGGCTGATGGATGGATGAACTGACGGGTGAGTTAGGAGAGGGTCTGAATAGGACTGAATCATGGGTGGATGGGCGGATGGACGGACGGGTGGCTGGATGATTACATGGATGGGTATGTAGAACTGTGGGCGGCTTCACGACTAGCTTAGGGATGGACAGGATCCTCGATTTACAAGTAGATGGAAGGATTTGAAGATAGTTGATCACTGGATGCACAGATGGGTGGACAGAAGTGTGGGAGTTTGTGACTAGATAAATGACTGGCTGGCTGGCTGGATTAATGGATTGACAGCAGACCTGATTCACGGGTGGGTGGGTGGATGGATGGAGTCATGGGTTCATGATAGACAGATGAATGGATGGATGAATGGAGAGATTCACAAACAGGTTGTAGAAGACCCAGTTCATGGATAAGATGTATGCAAGGATGGATGGGTGAATGGGGGAATGGATATATGAATAGATTCACGGATGAATTATGAATATGTTGGCAGAAGACCTGATTAATGGTTGGACAGATTCACAGATGAACTGATGAATGAATTTTGAATGGGTTGGTAGCAGACCTGCTTCTTGGATAGATCTATGTAAGGACAGATGAATGGATTCACAGATGGATTACGGAAGCTTCAGCAGAAGACCTGACTCATGGATGGGCACGTGAATGGCTGGATTGACGGATGGACAGGTGGACAAATGGATAAATCCATGGATGAGAGACAAAAGAAGGGAAGCAAAGACATGCCCTTTCTCCCCCACCCCCACCCATCCCCTCCCATCACCCGTGAGTTGGCAATGGTGAGTGGTGAGTGATCACCATTGAGAGGCCCAGGGTAGGATCTGATGGAGCAAAATCTTCTTAAGACTATCCTGGAAGTAGGAAGACTGGCCATTTAAAGACACCTGGGCCACACCTGCCATGAATGGCCAGGGCCCCTCACCCTGGAAGCACTGATGGCCACCCAGTTCCAACCAAAAAGGGAACTGACACTTACCACAGGTCTGGGAGGAAAGAGCAGTTGGGACACTGATGAGACCTTCAGCAGTGCTCGGGCACAGCCCTTTGATGTCGGGGTGCTGAGGATGCTGCAGCCAGAAATAGGTGGAATAGTTGTGAGCCTTCCCTGGGGAACAGGCCTGATTAGGCCCCTCCTAGTTATATGGCCTTGGGGCGGTGGTGGACCAGCCCTCAGGGAGTGGCTGTGAGGACTATGTGAGAGATGCTCAGCTAACATCAGCATCCTTCTGAGCACCAGGGTGGGGAGAACAGGAACTCCAGGGCCCACCCCCCACCACTGGAACGGCTCGGCCCTGCCCCGCCCCCTCGGGCCCGGCGAGGCCTCACTCAGTGGCTCGGGTGGCTCTGCGCACTTGTCCTGGAGCTGTTGCAGGAACTCCCGGAACCTGCTAGGGAGGAACTCTCCTATGAGGGCGCCCAAGGAGCCGGGGCGCCCTCTGGCCGCGCCCCTCCGGGGGTGCTTGCACTCTCCAGGTCCTGGGCGCCGGGGAGCCGATCCTCGGGGCGCGCTGGCCGAGAGCAGGGGCGGCAGCAGCAGGGACCTCAGCACGCCGCGCTTCTGCGCTGCCCGCGGGGGCTCCGGGAACAGGGCCCCCCCCCCACCCCGGCAGGCGCAGCGGGGGGCCCCGACGCACCCCGGGGACTGGGCGTCCGAGTCCTGCCACCACGCGGCGCCGGCTCCCGGGACTCTCGAGCCCGCTGCGCTGCGCGCGAGACGGGCCGCTCGCAGCTCGGGCGAGGTCAGCCTGGGCAGCAGCGGGTCTCTCCGTCGGAAGTCGCCATCGCTGGGGAACCCCTTGCGCGCCTCCTGGGCCCCCGGGTTAAGCGGACGCCGGAACATGTTGCGCCCTGCGCTCAGCTCAGGGCATCCTCACGCCGGCGGGGGCGGGGGGCGCCGTGCGAGGTGGCGGGGAGGGCGCAGGCCAGGCCAGGCCATAGTGCCCAGAGCGGGGACAGCGTAGTGTGGGTGCTCACGCCACTGACCGGCAGGCAGTGAGAGGCTCCGGCCAGAGCTCCCTGAGCCTCTGTTCCCTCACCTGAAAAATGGTGATGGCAGGAGTACCCACCTTTTTGGGTCGCTGTGACGTTTAAATGAGCGAGTATGTGTCAATCGCTTAGAACAGTGCCAGGCGCGTTGTACATGCTTAAAGACTGGCTGCCATTCTTATTATTTTAAAATTATTATCTAGGATTTAGTCTCAGCTCCACTACTTACTAGCTCTGTAGCCCTGGGCAAGTCAGTTAACTTCTCTCAGCCTCCCCTCAGCGCTCTGCTCTGTAGAATGGGGATAATGCCAGCGCCCGCCTCTTACGGTGCAACGGCATCACGCTGGTCGAGCACTCAGCGCAGGCTGGCGCCTTCAGATCTGTTAGGGTTGTTAGCGCTCTGCTGGGAGCTAAGAGACCTGGAACCAGCTGAGAGGACGAGAGACCTGACCAGCAGTCGCCCAATCTAGGTGGTGCCTCAGAGCCCCGGGGTGGGGAGCGTAGTGAAAATACAGATGACTTCCCCCGACCTCCACCCCAGATTCTGAATCAGCAAGTCTTGGGGGGGGGGGTGCCCACACATATACTTTTAACAAATTCCCCCTTTGGGAGGCAGAACCCCAGTCCCACCCCGAGTTCTGAAGCTGGGGGGGGGTGTGTCTCTGAGCCTTCTTCCTCCCCCCGACACCTAACTCCCAGGTGGTCAGCCTTGAGCTGGTTCCTGGGTGGTGTCACACTCACCCTGGTGGGGCTTCTGGGTGGGACCAGAGAAGGTCCCGTGAGTTCAGAGCCCCTTAAAAGGTGGGCTAGTGCTTGGGAGAGCCCATCCTCCCTGCCTGGTCCCTCTGCCAGCCCCTCCCTGCTGCGTCCAGGGCCTCTTCAGGGCCATTGTGATCTGTCCCTCGCCCTCCCCTGGCCACCTGAGCAGCAGTGGACGCTGAGGCTTGGGGGCCAAGGGCGGGGCTCTTGTGCCCTGGATGCCACGGCTGCAGCCACCAGCAGCGCTGGGACTCCTGACAAGGGCAGGCAGGCCTAAGCCAGGGAGGGAGGGCCCAGAATGATCCACCCCTTCTAGCTCCAGGAGGCTCAGGTGGGTCATGTTTGGTTCTGTGACTCCGGGAAGTAGAATTTCTGTCCCCAAACTGGGCAGTAAAAATATTGGAAACTAAGAGACCCAATTTCAAGTCCATGGTCTGCTTCTCTTTGCTGTGTGATGCTGAACACATGCCTTCCTCCTCAGGGCTCCATGGTAAAATGGACTGATGGCCCTGATCTGTGACTCTTGGCTGGGAGGGGGCCAGGAGGAAGCTCATAGTATTGTGAAACTCAGGTGGAGAGCAAAGATAGTTTAGACAAGTATTTCACTGGCATGGTATAATCTTATAAATTGAAAATGAAAAAATGACTTTGTAATTCAATTTACAGTGTACTACTGGAGGAGGTATCGCCAAATATATATTCCATTTTCTGTAAATGCTCCTCAACCAGGGATGGAGGGGCACACTTCCTTGGGAAGTTAGAAAACTGAGTGGGGGAGGTGGAAATTTTTGTATTTATTTAAAGGGTATGTGAGTTTTAAAAAATGGTTGAGGAACAACAGATGGTTTCTAAGGAGCTCTCTAGCCCTTGCACATGGCAAACATTTATTGAGCAAGTATTAGGTCATAAAATACGAAATGTCTGATTTTGAATCAAAATTTGTAGTTTATTATATCTCAAACAAGAAGCAGTACAATTAATCAAAGTATGCGCCTAAACTATCAACACAGTTTTGCCATCTTAACGGTAGCTTGTTTATGCCAGCAGCGAAGAAGCCTGGAGAGCAAGTGGTGATGAAATCGTGAAAGGCGTTTTCCACAGCTTGTTCAGTATTGAATAGTTTTCCTTGCAAGAAATGGTCCAAAGCCTGGAAGAAGTGGTAGTCAGTTGGTGCAAGGTCTGGTGAGTGCGGTGGGTGACAGTTTCCAAGTCCAGCTTCTGTAGTTCGAGCAGCATTGTTTGTGAGACATGTGGTAGAGTGGTGTCTTGCAAGAGCATTGGCCTGTCTCTATTGACCAATCTTGGCTGCTTCATTGCAAGCATCCTCATCATTTTGTCCAATGGTTGCAGCAGACATCTGCTGTAATCGATTGACCGGTTTCATGAAGCTGTAGTGGATAATACCAGCGCTGGACCCCCAAACAGACACCATTAGCTTTTTTCGATGAATATTTGGTTTTGGACTGTGTTTTGGCACTTCATCTTTATCCAACCATTGTGCCGAACGCTTGCCATTGTCAAAAGGAATCCATTTTTCATCACACGCAACAATATGGTGTAGAAATTATTCGCTTTTATGTTGTGACAGCAATGAAAGGCAAGCTGTGAGACGATTTCTCTTCTGATGCTCGTTTAACACATAAACTGCCATGTGAGCTGTATTTGAGCCCAGGGCCTCAAGAAGCATATGTAACTCACACGTCTCTTCATCTTGGGAGCTGGGAGAACTATTTTTCAAGTTGCATATAACTCACACACAGAAAACAATAAAGAAATAATAAATTTTTCATTAATTTAGGAAGGATCATTTTGTTTTTGAAGTTTTTATTCTATTTTCATAATAAAACACCATGGCCCCAGGGAAAAAAATTTCTTTTCTAGTGTGGCAGTCAATGTGTTAATTCATGCAGAACCCATCTATCCAGCTTCTTTACCTTGCTGATTTGTTTCCGATGGTCCAATATTGTTGGAATAGTAATGTCAAACCTTCTGCTAATTCACGCTTCCACTACGGCTTTCAGCTTATCATTGTCCACCTTGGTCTCAGGTCGCCGCATGGCTCATTTTCAAGATTAAAATTACCAGAATGGAACTTCTCGAACCATTGAGGTACTATGTGTTCATTAGCCACATCCTTCCCAAACACTTCGTTGATATTTCAAGCTGTCTGAGCTGCATTTATTCCACGACGGAATTCATATTCAAAAATAACATGAATTTTCGACTTACCCATGGTTTCACAAAAACTGCTCTAAAAAAAATTTGAAAGATAATCACAAGCCAAAACATGAATTTGAAAGACTAAGGATGTACCTTCACAATAAAAAAAAGAGAAATGTCAAAGTGAAATGTCAGAGATATCAACTGTCAAACTTAGTACTTAAGGAAATTGGACATTTCATACTTAATAACCTAATACTGTGTGCTAGGCTTGGGCATTCAGAGATGTGAGTAGCGTTGAGCTCAGGGGGCTGTCCAGACCCTGGAAAGGCCTTGGAGCCTGGGTGTGGGGGAAGGGGCTTTCTGTTTTCATTGACAGGAAATAAGGTAGGGGTGGACTTTTAGGCATGTGAGAGCTTGGATCAGAGCTGTCCCCCAAAAGAGTATTGTAGACACCCCCAGCAATTGAATTGCCCAGGATCTATCCTCTTTCCTTACAGACATGGAAAACAAAGCTTGAGAGAGGAGTCCAGACCAGGGGAAGCAAGAATGACCTAGAATAGTCTAGAGAGAATGCCAAATAGTATGTACATAAACAGATTTTGGGGACTCAACAGCAAAGGGGGCTTTTCAGCACCCCCTTCCCCCATAGTTTTCACTATATTACAGCAAACCCATTTTAAGCACCTCCTGCGTGCATCGCCCAGAGGAAGGCATTGTAAATCTAATACCAGGATGTTAATTTAGGAAAAATGAACCTACTTAAGATGAATATTTTCATTATAACACCTTCGATTTCCTGAGAACCCACTGCAGGCACCGGGCTTAAGGCTTGACGTGCAATATCCCACAGATTTAACCCTCAGAGCCTCGGAAGCTGAGTTATTATTACATCAGCCTGGCAGAAGAGGAGAATGAAGCTTGGAGAGGTTGATAGGGTCTATCTACCTGCAAGCTTGCGTTTCCCCACGGCTGCTCTGGAGACGGCTCCAGACTTTCTATGTATGTGAGAAGCCCAGGGAAGGGCAACCTTTTTGGAATGGAAACTTCATGGATTTGTTCTGCCTATTTGGGGTGGCAATCCCCTGGCCCTGCTAAGGGTATTTCTTTTTCTTTATTTGGAGGGGTCGGTATGTTATTTTAAGATAGAGATGGGTGGGTTTGAAGACAAATGGGTTTTTTCGTTTTTTACCCAGTGGAAAGCTCTCTCAACACTGGTCTCTAGAAGTCCAGCCTTGCAGCCTCCGAAAGAACTCGTGCACGTGCTGGCGGCGGGGAGAGGGCGCCCCGTCGGCTCTTTGAGTCGGGGAGATCCCTTCCGGAGTCGCAAAAGTCAAATTGGGTCCCCGGCTCGCGGGGCGGGGCGAGCTGGTGGGGGCGGAGCCAGCAACGGCCACACCCCCAGGCGCCCGGAAGTGACGTGAGCGGACAAAGGCAGCGCGCGCCACGAGCTGTGGCGTCTGGTCCCGGTTTGGCGTAGTTGCCGTGGGATTGTGGGGTCGCCGCCGCCGCTGCTGCCGGCACTCTCCCTTCCTCTTCCCCGTCCTCTTCTCCTGGGTCCCGGGAGCCCCTGCCCGGGGTGAGTAGCGGGAGGCGGCGCGGAGGGGAGGCAGCCCCGGGAGAGGGGAGGCCGCGACCCCCAACTGCCTCGGCGCCCGGAGGCCCCCGGCTCGTCACGTGACTCAGGCGCGTGAGCGCTTGCCGGTCCGGGCCCCACGTGCGCGTCCCCAGGAGGTCCTTAGGCCGGACCTGGGTAGGGACATCGGGGGTCCATGGGTTGAGGTAGAAGAGTAAAGCCAAGGCACCCAAAGCCTGAGTGCGGCACTCCCCCACGCCGGTTTCCAGGCCACAGCAGCTCCCTTTCTCTCCCTGAGCCTCAGTTTTCCTCCTGAGAAACGGGAATTAGGAGAGCACCCACTCGGAAGGTGGGTGTGAGGAATCAGCAGAAGGCACAGCTCAGAGCCTGGCACAGTTAAGTGTCCGTGGCATAGCAGTTGGTATCGTATTCATCCGTGGGCCTCTCCCCAGCTCTGGCCCGACACAGGTGCAGCTCAGGAGCCCTTGGAGCCAAGGTCAGCCTGTTTGCAGGGAGGCTGCCATATCGAAAAGCCCAGGCTTTCTGCCCACCAACTGCGTTGTGTTTTCTCTCTCTGGACCTTGGTTCTTCATCTGTACAAGAAGGAGTTGAAACAGGTGGTATCAGAGGCCCTGAAGGTGGGGTGGGACAGTGTAGCAGATGGTTGTGATGTGGAGAATGATTGCCCAGGGAGATGGGATGAGCCCCTGGGAGGGACAGGGAGCCTGGATTCCCTCTTGAATTCTGTTCCTGGTTTCCCGTGTGTGTTTTCATATACTTCCTTTGGTGTGTTCTTTTTTCTGTCTGTAGACTGGGGACTGGGGGAGGGTTGGAGATACAGGTGGAACGTTTTGGTGAAGGTCAGAGCGGTAGGATAACAAGGAGAGCATTTCAGAAATCTCTGCAGTGGTTCAGTGCTTACGTGGAGGGGAAGCTCACTTCCAGCCCTGCCAATTTGCAGGGCTGTTGGAGTCTGCTGGATACCAGTTAACTGTCCCTTGGGTGTGTCTTTGACACTCTACAGTTCACATGGCATTTCAGTGCATTTTTCTCACTTGATCCTCACAGTCGGCAAAGTTGACAAGAATCTCCTTTGACGGAGATTTCTAAAGCTCAAGAGACAATCTGCTTGGCACTGCGTTGGGCACTGTAAGCTTTTCATATGCACATTTAATCATCACAGCCTTTACATACAGGCAGTGTTACTGTTCCTGTTGTATAGATAAACTGAGAATGCTGAGGTTAAGTGTCTTATCTGAGCCTACATGGCTGTTGAGCAGAGCTGAGATTCACACCTGGTTCATCTGACTCCATCAGAGTCTGTTAGTTTTTAAATTTTTCCCCTTTTTTTTTTTTTGGTCTATCTCCCTCTTTCCCACCGCTTCTTTTTCATAGAGCACTCTGCCATTCTCATATGTTCAGCTGCTGTCCACACAGATCTAGGGAGAATAGGTGGGCTGCAAGAGGGAGGAGGTAACTTTAGGCAGGCTTTTGCCTCCTGTTGCTTTTAGGCTTTTTCTTAGAGACTTAGAAGAGGAGGATGGCATGACTGTGCAAATGTCAGCCAGTGAGTTCAAGCTGCATTCTCTACTGTGGATCCTGGGGACGGGAAGCAGTGGCTGGGGCAGCTGCCTGGGTGTTGCCCTAAAGAGCTTGGAGAGGGAGGAGGAAGAGGCCAGGTGACCGTGAAGGATGCAGGATCACATTCTACCGGCTGAGCAGACATTTACTGTAAGCAGAGTGTTTCATCGCTGAGCTAGCCTAGTGTGCACACAAAGCCAGGCTGTGCCCCTGGCCCCTTCCCAGGCCCTGTAGCCAGGTAGCTTCCTGCTGCGTGGCTGACCGACCTTGCTGTTCCTTCTGACTCCTAGCAACCTCCTGTCCCACTCCAATCTGGACACCCAGAGGCAAAGCATAGACAGGACCCTAGGAATCACGTTTGTTAATGAATCAGCTGTTAGAGCAAATGTCAGCTATATTTGCTGTTTCCCGATCTAGCTGTGCCTCCCCTGGCTTGTTCCTAGAATCTGCATGTAAGTGGAATTCTTGTAAATTGGATTATTCGGGGGACCTTGACATTTAAAGGAATCATGTTGTAAGGCTTTTGGTAAAGCAAAAAATTATATTGTTGGTAACAGCCTTCAGTGTTATCAGTTTTGAATGGTTGGACTTTGTAGGATTTTCTTAAAAGTGGAAAACGGCTATAGCTGCACAAAGCCAATTCTTTCATTCGACAACCAGTTAGTAAATGCGCACCTTGTATCAGGCGGTGGCTAATGGTGTACAAAGTAATGTCCCTGCCCCCTGGGAAGCTTGCATCTTGGGAGGGGAGGCAGACAGACAGAGAAGAGTACAGCCCGGTAAGTGTTCGGCCCCAAATTTATTCTGTTCATTTGGTTAGAAGTGAACTTTTTGTTGAATACCTGTGTGCTATGTGGGATGCAAGAGAAATACAGTGATAAATCTTGGATGTTGCCATTGCTCTCTAAGGAGTTCCTGGTCCTGTGGGGAGGTAGATTTGAATACAAAACCTTCAGTTTGCCAAGACTGGTGGGCAGTAAGAGAGGGAGGGTTGAGTTCGACTGGGAGTTCTGCTGGTGTGGTGTGGAAGAGTTGGTTTTGATGCTGTCCTCTGCTTGATGGATGGAGGAGCTGTGACATGGTAGCCATGGTGCTTGTGGGCATGGGGCAGGCAGCCCACTTGGCCTGGGTCCTTAACCCTCTTGACTCATGACATAAGTAGCCCCCAGATCTAGCTACATGGCGACATTCAGGCTAGTGGCCCCTTTCCTGTCAGCTCTCAAGGTCCACCCTGGCACACCTAGCAGTCTTAGGGATTGGCAGGTCTGGTTGGAGCGAGCGTTCATTCTTGTAAGCAGTGTGCCACTTTCTCTTTCCAGGGGTGTGGTTCCAAGTGCTAGGATGCTGGTGTGGGGGCATGGTGGTGAGCCTGCAGTATTTAGAGTGAAGTTCCTCCCCGGGCCTGTTACCGCAAAGGACTTCTCGATTGGTGCAGTGATCGCAGCTTGTCTTCCTCCTGGCCCCAAACCCTTGTGCCCAAACAGTGAAGTGAGGGGATCAGTCTGGGAGTTGCCTCATGAGTCTGAAGCGGGATCTCAGTAGGCTTCTCTCCGGTCACAGTAAAAGGGTTCTGTTAAGGGTGGAAACAGTGACAATCACAGATCTGAGGAGAACCAGACTCTGGTGGGCACATGGATGTCGTCAGCTCTCTTCTGGTCCCTCAGGAGGCCAGTGTGTGACCGTGTCTATGAAGATTGCCTGAAGGTGCTGAAGGAGCCAGGTCTGGGGGTGGAGAGGAGGGGCTCTCAGCAGCCACGGTGGGCCCTTCCCTCGTGCGCCACTGGCTGGCAGGGTATCTGGAAAAGGCTGACCAGTGACAGAAGCGGAATTGCATCGGTTAGCATTCTCGAGCTGCTGGGCTGGGCTGGACCTGCTGTTTCTGGAAGGTTCCTTCTCAGGACAAGTTTGGAGTACAGTTGTGCATTGGGGGCTACCAAATGTGACCAATGAAAATTCTTCAGATTTTCTCATGTTTTATTCCCTTCCTTCTCTCTTTCTAGTCTGTCGGTCATGTTTCCACGGCCTCATGCTGCTCCTCAGGGGCACTTTTCTGTTTCCTCTCTGACTACTCTTGAAGCCCTTAAAGCAGCAGTCTCCAGCCTTTTGGCACCTGGGGCCAGTTTCATGGAAGACAGTTTTTCCAGAGACCAAGGGTGGGGGAGTGGGGTGTCTTTCTGGGGGCAGGCGATGCGGAGCTCAGGAGGTGACGTGTGGCCCGGGAGTTGCGGACCACAGCCTTAAAGCATTCCTTGGTCTTATGGTTTTTAAACTTTTATTTGTTTCCAAGGACTATACCAGACATCCTCGTGGGGATCAGTGACTTACTACAGCCCCATGACGTGCACAGTCCCGGACTTCCAGTGGTTCAGCTTCGGCGTGCGGACGCACACACCGTGTTTCTCTGACCGGACGGCAGCAATGGGCCGCAGCTCCCGGTCAGCCACGCGTTTTCCATTTACAGCGTGTCCAACTCACACGTAGCAGCTGCTATCATTGTCATTCGCCCTACTGCTGCTACTTGTCCTGCGTCCACTAGCTGGCCACTGCCATTCCCACTCTGCCTCCCTCAGGTTAGGGCCCAGCACACCCACTTGCCCTTCAGAAATTCAGTTGACTAGTTTTCCGTTATGGACAGACTAGACCCGTGGCACCTTGCACTCAGGGCCCGCCATAATCCAGGCTCATCTTCTGCAGTGTCCTCTTCCTTTCATCCTCTGATGGCACACTGTCACACCACCTCTACCTCTTCCTGTACCCTCCATCCAGCGTTCCTTGTCCTTCAAGGCCCCGCCAGGGGCTGCCGCCTCTGGGCTGCTGCCCCTGTCTTACTTTTAAAAAGGATTCCTCTACCCTTTGACTTTTCCCACCACTTTATGACTCACGGTCCCCATTTTTCTGCCGTGTATTTTAGCTGGTGCCATTTTCTTTCCTGTCGTGTAGTGGACTGTGAGCTTTTTGGGGGTCAGGGCTTTGTCTTGACAAGCTTCACAACGAGGACAGTGCCTGTGTGTGGTAAGCCTTTGTTGATAAGTGCCAGTTCCTCAGGGAAGGGATGTGATCCTCTGTCCCTCCCTGACATCATGTGGCCAGGCTGGCTCTGTGTGGAGCATGGGGCCACCAAGCTGTCATCCCTCTCCTGAAGGGCGTGGTGGGCCCTAGCTCTGCTCCTGGGCCCATCATGCTTTGTCGTTTTCTCTCTGTCCATCTTGGCAATGGTCTCCTTGTCGGTGTCTGCTTTCGCCCTTGGCCCCTACGGTCTACACAGCTGCCAAAAGTCTTCTGAAGCACACATCTTCTCATGCCACTCCCAGCTTAGCCTTAGGGTGGTTCAAGCTCATGCTCTTGAAGTCGACCTGTAAGACCTTGAGTTTCCAGTCGCAAGGGCTCTGCACATCCTTTTCTTCCAGGAGCAGTATTCTCACCCTCCGTCAGTTCCAGCTTCTGTGTCATTTCTTTGGGGATGCCTTCCTTAACCCCCACCGAGTCAGCTCCCCGGAGCGGGTGCCTTTCTAGCGTCTCACACTCCGCAGCCCTCACCACGGTTGTGGTCGTGTGTATCTGTGTAGTTGTTTTCTGTCTGGCTGTGCCCCCAGTTCACAGCATGGTGCCTGCCAGAGTCCCTGCTTCTCATTAAGGAAGGACGGGACCCTGCAGTGAGTTGTTTCTGTGCCGAGTGGGAGGGAGAGGGTGTGGGAACTCCTCAGGCCCTCCCAGGGTCTGCTGTCGCACCCTGCTCTGTGGTCCTTTCTCTTCAGTGTAGATCGGGGTTCTCTGTCCCCTGGGCCAGAAGCCAGAGTCAGGTGTCATGTAGAGCATGTCAAGAACTCAAAGCCAGGATGCTAGGGCTCATGCTTATAGCACAAAAGACAGCAGGCGATGTCATCCCAAGGGGGGAAGCAGATTTGGGGATACTGGACATTCCTCTGTGCTGGGCAGGATTGTGTGACTTTTGAAGCCTGGTGTGAGACTGGCCCTCTGCCTGTGGGGCCTTCCTGCCAGGTCCCCGGCTGGGCTGATTTACTCCTCTTTTCCTTACGCAGGAGAGGTGCCATTGCTGATTGTGGTGCTTGAGCAGAACCTTGGTTGGTGACGGCATGACGAGTGAGGTGATAGAAGATGAGAAACAATTCTATTCGAAGGCCAAGACATATTGGAAACAGATCCCACCCACCGTGGACGGCATGCTTGGGGGGTATGGCCACATCTCCAGCATCGACATCAACAGCTCCCGGAAGTTCCTGCAGAGGTTTTTGAGGGTAGGCAGGTCTGGTGTGCTCTCCAGGAGAAGCTGTGGCTCTGGTGGCACTGCTGGGTCTGTGTGAGGTGCCACCTTTTATATGTAACACTGCTGCAAGGTCTTTGGTTATCTGTTGGTACCTACCCCAGGGCCTTGAGCTGGGGTGGTAGGGTGACTTCTGGACTGTGGACTTAGCTTTAAGGTTATCAGACAGCAGCCAGCTGTTACGGCAGAATTGAGGTGCCAGAATTGGGCAGACTTCTCTCAAACTGTTGGTTTCACCAGGGACAAAGCCCTTGCTCTCCTGCCATGTGCATGGGTGTTTGGGCTTTGGCTGTTCTGGATTCAGACTCCTAGTTATTAACCGTGGGTTCTGCCTCACCTCTCCCACCCACCTCTGTACCAGGCTGGGATCCCCATGGCTGGGGTCCCCGGGCCTGCCCCTTTCTTGCCTCTCCCTTGGCCGGCACTGGTGGCTGCTGCTTGCCCCACTCCGTCAGGCATCGCCCCTGTATCTGCTTTCCACTTGCCCAGCCTCATTCACCAGTCGTCCCCTCTGCCATTCTTCTGTCCGGAATTCTTCTCCGTGCTGTTGTTCTCCTGCAGTCTCAGGAGAGATTAATGCACCTGTTCAAGTTATCACCTTGAAGTAGATAGAAGTGGCTTTCATTTTAGAAACGTGTGCCCAGAAAAAGAATGTCCTATGCTCACCACCCCCACCCCCAGCCTCCCCAGCAGTGCTGGCTGCCAGCTTGTACTGAGGCCTGATTTGAGTCTTGTTCCCAGGGCTCAGGAGGGAGGGTCCCTTTGGTAGGTCATATGCCTTCTCTGTGTTTTAGGAAGGCCCGAACAAGACAGGAACTTCCTGTGCCCTGGACTGCGGCGCTGGCATTGGAAGGATCACCAAGCGACTGCTCTTGCCGCTGTTCAGGGAGGTGGATATGGTTGACCTGACAGAGGACTTTCTGGTTAAAGCCAAGACCTACCTGGGGGAGGAAGGCAAGAGGGTGAGGAACTACTTCTGCTGTGGTCTCCAGGACTTCAGCCCGGAGCCGGACTCCTACGACGTGATCTGGATCCAGTGGGTGATAGGTGAGGGTCCTGCTGCCCTTCCCCACCCACCTGCTCATCTCCTGCCACGTGGGTTCCCCACACGGCCTTGGGAGTGGGGCTCTATGCTCCTGCAGCAGGCGGGCCCGCAGGGATCCCCCTGTGCTTTACAGGACTCTGGGGGGAGACTCTGCCTGAACAGTGGATCTCCTCCTCCTCGGTTTTGTTTCAACTGAATACCTGCTACCATCCATTTGGGGGCAGTTTTCTGTTGAAACATTTTAAATGGCCAATAACTTACCGCATTCAAAGAAGGGAAAATGAGTTGTATGAGGATTTTTTTTTTCTAATGAAGAATGTAACACATGGCTGCCCCTGCTGTTTGCAGTGAGCAATCCCTCCTGTGTCTACTTGCCCTAATAGCACACGTAGAATGCTCTGCCCTGGTGGCAGGTCACTGCACTAGCAGACAGCCTCCACCTCCAAGGTGGGCACAGCACAGCTCTGCTGTGGACATTCTGGGTCTGGCCCTAAGAAGCCTCTGTGTGGACTGTTAACGGGAAGGAAACCTGCTGTAGGAGCTCCGGCAGTGCCACAACCTTAGCCCACGTACACTCCCCTGATCCAGGTCTAGAGAGGTCGGTGGCATAGTGTGTAGGTATTGGGCAAGGTCAGCTTCGTACTTAGTGTGCCTTTGGGTAGGTGACTTGCGAGCCAGTTTAGTAAACCCTTCAGGACTGTTGGGAGCCAGGGAGGCCATATGTGTGTACCAAATCCGGGCACAAATGAAGGGCTCAGTGAGCAGTGGCTGAAAAGCGCATCCCATCCCGTGGCCTGTGTACATTTGCATCTTTCCCCTGGTAACCTTGCCTCTGCCCTCCCCAGGCCACCTAACAGATCAGCACCTGGCCGAGTTCCTACGGCGCTGCAAGGGGGGCCTCCGCCCCAATGGCATCATCGTCATCAAAGACAACATGGCCCAGGAGGGCGTGATCCTAGATGACGTGGACAGCAGCGTGTGCCGGGACCTTGAGGTGGTCCGCAGGATCATCCGCAGCGCAGGCCTCAGCCTCCTGGCCGAGGAGAGGCAGGAGAACCTCCCGGATGAGATCTACCATGTCTACAGCTTTGCCCTGAGATAAGCCTGGGCTGGCAGGAGAAACTGAGGAACCACAGCCCAGGTGGGGGTTGCTGGCAGTTGGGTGAGATCCAGGCTCCACGTTGATGGTTCGGAATGTTGAGAGGCCGCTAAATATACCTGTCTGCCGTCCGCTCACTAAACAGACTCTTCTTAAAAAGGCAAGGTGGGGCCCGTGGGGAGGAGTGCTACTGAGTCACAGTGAGGCGAGAGCCTGGCCCCGCTGTGCTGAGAGGTGGGGACTGGGTGGTAGCGGCTGAGGGTGCAGCCCAGGGGGCTCCAGCTGCTCCCAACGTGGGAATGCAGTGATCACACCAGGAGCTGGTTCCCTGGGTCCCCAGTATTCCTTCCAGCCACAGGCCTGGCTGCCGTAAGAGGAAGGGAATGAGCTTTAACTTGGAGGAGGACGACTTGGACTGTGGTCTTTACTTAGGGGGAGGAACAGAGCTGGGCTGATGGGTCTCATGGGCATCTGTCCAGTTGCTGCTTGTGGGAGTGTTCATGTGCCAAGCCCTGTTCAGTGATGGGGTCCTGGTGGCGGTCACAACAGCCTGCAGCAAGGGGAGAGGTCTGTGGCCTTACTCTTCACTGAGCTTGGGGCTCCTTCTTGGTGGGCATTTTCAGTCAGAAATAAAAGGGGTGAGCCCTCATACTGTGAAGGCCCCAGCCCATCTGGAGTGGTGCTTCTTTACAGGGACAAGTGTCACATATGCCCCCAAGTGCTGCATCTGCTCCTGCCTACCACGTCTTCTTCCTTTACTGGCTGCCGTGGGATCCTTTACCCTAAACTGGGGAGGGGAGGGGCAGAAATGTCATACAAGGACCTTTAAGGCCAAGAGAATCAGTTTAATTTTATAATATAAATATATCATTTAGTTACCTTAGCTTATTCCCAAAGGCATTTACACAATCCACAACGACCAGTGCGACTTGGACGTGAGTTTGTGAGGCCTCCACGCTGGGCGGTGCAGTCAGCTGTCTTGGTGGCTTGCTGTGTCTGGTGAGCCCCTCACAAAACGACATACTTCTGAAAGGGCTGTCCCTGGTTATGCACTCGTGATTGCTTTTTAGCAGAAGCCATGGTCCCCGAGACCCTGGGTTTGTCCTGAGCAGAGCTGCCACCAAAGCACAGCCCTGGTAGGCGGGGCCACAGGTGACCCAGCCGCAGAGCTGTAGGCGGTGGCAGGGTCAGCTCTGCTTTCAATACCAGGAAGATGGGCCTCTGGCGGCCCACAGTGCCTTTTCCCCCAGTTCACCAAAAGCACTTCTGTGAGTGATGGAATCTGGAGTGGAAAGAGGCTGGAGTGGAAAGAGGCAGGAGTATGGCCACGTTGGGTGGCACCCACAGGGCACACCCCTGGCTTCCTTCTGGTTCCAGCTGCACCTCCACACAGGACAGACCAGATTCCTGTAGCTCCTGGGGATGCTTAGACCTGGCACTGCCTCAAATTCAGAGGGTACTGGTCCAAAGTCTAAATCCTGTCCCTTTTCCAATGTGGGCTGAGACTTGGGGAAGGGGGAGTTTTCCTGAAGACACAGAGCCACACCTTTTACCTCTGGGATGATTATAGCTGTGGCTTCTACCTGGCTGGCTCTGTACTCATGCCTTCATCTCATCTCCCAGATCAAAAGACCCTGCCCCAAGGCTGTCACAGGTACTCAAATCCATCACAGGTTGACTTAAGCTGCCCAGACCCTGTTCCCTTTAGTCCAGCCCTGTCAGATGTCATCTTCAAGGGTGCCGCTGTGCTCGCTGAGAAGGTACCACTTCAGCTGGTCAGGCAGAGGCAGGGCTTTGACCTTCACGTCCACAGGCCACGGCTGAAGGTAGAGGCGGATATACACACGACACAGGTGCTTGAGGGGCGGGGGATAGCTCTCTAGCTGCCTCAAGGAGAAGTGGAGGGCCTGGATCTTTTCTGCCAGGCTGCCTACCGGGTGGATATTGAAGTTTTCAGGCAGTTGGAGTTTCTGGGAGTTAGTCACCATGAGGTCCAGGACAGTCTCGGCTTTGCGTAGGAGGTCCACATGGCTCTCATCTTCGGCGCAGCCTGGGTGGGAACAGAGCCTCTCAAAGATGATATGAAAGCCAGACCAGCAGGACGCACCATGGAGGGAACAGTTGTAGGCAGCGCCAGACTCCAGCAGGAAGCGCAGGAGAGGGAAATGCAGTTTAAAGCTCTTGAGGCAAATATGGGTGAGGGATTCGTGGGCTGGGCATTCGCTGGGGTCTGCCCCATGAGCCAGCAGCAGTTGCGTTACTTGGAAGCAGAAGCGGTTTATCATCTGGGCCTCCTCTTTGTCCCCTCCCACGGTCTCGCCAAGCAGGAAGATGATACAAGTGAACACGGTGTCCCCATCTTTGGTGGTAGCCTTGACATCTGCCCCTAGAGGAGCCATTAGAACAACAGGTGGGAGAAGGCGTTCGCCTTGCCCAGCAACACTACGTGGTTAAGGGAGTTGGGGAGCCTGCAGAGAGTGAAGTGGTGAGAAAAGGGGGGACACAGGATAAGCCTCACCTCCTTCCAGCAGGAGCCGGATGTTCTCAGTGTTGTGGATCTGCACGCCGTCGCTGCTGGCCAGAGCGTGCAGCAGGGCAGTCTTTCCTAGGGAGCGGGGAGGGAGAATGAGATGAGGAGTGGGGAGCCGGGAGCCTGGTCAGGGCGACCCGGAGATGGGTGGAAAGCAGACACCCGGTCAGAAAATGAACTTCAGAAGGACTGAGCTCGCTCTCACAGTGGGCTCTGAGGGAGACAGGCTTCTGGCCATTCTCTCTCCACCCCCACAAAACTTGGAGCAGAAGGGCCAGTGGAGGTAGGATTTTTCTGGACCCTGAGATGCTACCTGAGACCCAGGCTGGGTCTCCCAACAGGAAGCCATTGTTCCCTTAGAAGCTGAGCGCACACATACCCCTTTTCCTCCTATAGACAGCCCTTGAGGGCCAGCCTGGGGACAATGCACTCTCTCTCGAAAGCCTCTGATCTCAGCAAGTCAGCAAAATCCACCTGTGCACCCAGCCATGCTGTGCCATCAGACAGGGCCAGTCTCCAGCCTGCCCTCGCCGTTATCGTGGAGTACACAGGGTGTCCCTTACAAGATGCCCAGGGCCCAGGCTGTCCTGCAGGAGGACCCACCATGCTTGTCAGCTGCATTGACGTCGGCGCCGAGGTCCAGGAGGCGCTGCAGGCAGGGCAGGCGCTCTGGTTCTTCGCTGGCCAGGTCCAAGGGGCTGCTCTCGTGGATCTGAGCCGAGGGAGCACAAGCCAGGTTGGCCTCGGGGGATGTGGTGGGGCCTACAAGGCTGCTCGGGCCCCTACACATCCCCCTTCAAAGCAGGCGGGACCTGGCACTCACCCGGTCCCTTCGATTGATGTCGGCCCCGTGCTGCACCAGCAGCTGCACCATGTCCGGCTGATTCCGCAGGACAGCGATGTGCAGGGCTGTGTAGTAGGTGACTGGGTCTGAGGGCACAGACACAGCTTGTGTCAGTCCTGCCTATCGGCATTCTCACAACGTGTCCAGGCCTGGCCTCAGGGCCCAGCCCCAGCTCTCACCTGAAATGTCCAGAAGCTGCAGGCCCAGGCTCCTGTCACCACTGGGGTCAGGACCAGGCTGTCCTCACCAGATGCTATAAGATCCTGGGGGTGTTCTGGTGGGCATACTACTCAACCTGTTTGGGCTTTGGTTTCCTCTTCTGTCAAACGGGGCCATAAAATGGGGCATCTCCTCTCAGGACTGTTGGGACCCTCTGGGTGGCAGCTCCTGGCTGCTCTGCTCCTTGAGCCTGGCACCAACAGCCAGAATTCTGATGGGCCCTCCCTCCTTAGCTCCTTGAGCCTCCAGGAGCCCAGCAGCCTCTGAGCCCATCCTCAGCGGGGAGGGAGACATGCCTGGCTGTATCCTGGGTCCACACAGGCCCCTGTTCAGTCACAAGGCAGCCTGTCTCCTGACTGGCCCTGCCCTCCACCGGTGAGAGCCAGAGGAAAGGAGGACAGCTCCATCACGTCCTCGGCACTCACAAGCCAGAAGCCGACAGGGTCCTGCTGTGATTTATGCCTAATGTGGCTTATCTGTTTCCTCCTCTCCCTGTGGCATGAGCAAAAACGCAAATTGGCTCGGAGTAAGTGGCAGAAAATTACCTTCCCTCAGCTCTGGGCACAGTGCCAGCAGCCGCATTTTCACATTAATGGAAGTGAGGATTAATCTGGAAGCTGGGGAAAGTTTGCTAAATCAATCACACGGTAGAGACAGCAACACACTGGCTCTTGGAACAGACGAGATAAGAGCCATTTGAAAGCCCACAGGGGGTTGGGAGACCACCCAATGGGGGTTTCCTTGGTGGTCACCACCCAGGAAGTAAATGAGGGAAGTCACTCCTAAGAGGACGATACAAGCAAGGGCGGGAAGGCCTGTTCACCCACTTAGAGCAAGGCCACACTCAAGCTGCCTGCCCACCCCCAGGCCCTCTGGGCTCTAGCTGACCTTCAAAGTTGAGATTGGCCCCATTCCGCAGAAGAACGTCTGCTGCCCGTGTCAGCCCCAGTTCAGCCATCTTGAGCAGGGCGTTGCTCACACCTTCCTGGTAAAATGGAGAGTGGGCCTTCCTCTCCAACAGCTCAGTGAGAACAAGGAGTCGGCTCTCCTCGTTGGCAACATAACTAGGCCTGGAGCAGGAGAGAGACAGTTGAGGTTAGGCACAGCCGTAGCACCAGCTGACCCAGGCACCCTGCGGGTGGGCAGCCTTTAGTGTCCTGCCATAGTCACCCACCAAGGCAGGGCCCTGGCTTTGTGGGGGCAGAAAGTCTCTCTTGGGAGAAACTCCAAAGTGGAGAGAGGGCCAAGCTGGGTCTTTTAAACTGGAGCAGACCCCTGGGTTTGCTGAGAAAGGACTGGCTGGCTGCAGTCTTATCCCAAGTTGCCCAAAGAACGTGGTCTCTGGTTTGGCTGTTGGGACTGAAAGGAACCCCTGAGGCCAGGAGCCAGAACCAGTCTCTGATGCTCCTTCCTCAGAAAGCCCTTCACACTCTTAATACCCCAGCTCTCCCTGAGCTGCAAGACGCCAGGGCAGCCAGCAGAGCCTCCTCCCTCCCCTCTCACACAGACCTTCAGCCTCGCTCCCAGCCTTCCCAAGGAGGGGTGCGCAAAGGCCCCCCTCATCCCAGCGTCAACCCACCTGGTCAGACTCACCTGGAGCCCTCCTTGGCCAGCACTAACTACTAAGAGCTGCTGAGGCTTTCCCAAAAGCTCAGGCCCAGGCACAGCTGCATGCCCTTGGATGCAGATGACCGTCCCATTTCTGCCTCTTGGTGAGGTTTCCCTTCTCCACCCGTGGGTGCTCCCCACCCATCTCCCTTTGTCTCACCCATCTGTTCCCCTTCAATTGGCTGGTGGGCAGGGTTCCATCTCATCCCCCTGCACTGATCCTAGACCTAGAGAGCGCCCAGAGCACCATGGATGCAAAGCAAGCACTGGGGACAGTTCCTGCATGATGTCTGGGGCTACCACAAAGGCCAGGCAGTCCCCCTTGGCTGCCCTACTCTCACTCATCCTGCACAGCCTCCGTTAAAGAAACACCTTGCGCTGCATTTTCAGAGCAAGCCTCAAGGTGAACAGAGTTGATATAGTGATGAAGAACGTCTGGGTTCTTCATCCATCAAAGTCCCTGGAGAGACTCCTAACACCCCGGGTTTGAAATTCCAACTGATAACGTTCCCCCGAGCCCCCTTTCCTCCGCTCTTTTCTCCGTTACACCTGATGTACCGATTACTGATCAGTGTGCCAGTCTCTACGGAGCATAAGCACCATGAAGGCCAGGGATATGTTTAGCCCACTGATGTCCCCCAAGTGCTCAGCACAATGGGCAGCGAATACTGACTTTCCAACACCTATCCCACAGGTTCACGAACGGACCTGCTTTTGTCTTTACAAATGCGAACCCAGATACAAAAAGTTCATTTTTGCACCGCTCTGGGGTAAGAACTGAAGCCTTCACAGATTCCACCCTGCTGCCCTGCAGCTCCGTAGGGGAGGGCACAAGACAGGCAGGGCACAGGGTGGGACCTTGAGGCGTAGGCCCTGCCGACGCCCCACCCTTGGACCCTCCCTGCCCTTTGCCAGCGCTGGTCTCGAGCACCTCCACCCTGCAAGAGGCAGGATAGGGGTCAGCGCGAAGGAGCTAGCGCTGGGAGGACGCAACTCTGGCTTCCGCCCGTCTCTCCATCAGTAAAAGGGAGAGACAACCACCCCACCCCGCCAAACTTGTAGTGACACTTCAAGCGAGAAGTAGTGCCGGGTTGGAGAGCGAGTTACCGGTCCAGGGGCTCTTGCCGCTCGGGGTCCTGGATCCCTAAGGAGCCCAGAATCGCATCCACCAGCGGCTGGTACTCGAAGATGATCCTCCGGAAGCCATGCAGAAACGGCATCGCGGCGGCCCCCGGGCACGGTAGGGCGGCCGCGCTTTCCGCCGAGGCCGAGACGCCAACTGGACGCGCGCCAGCGGCCGCGGACCCGGCCAGGCTCTGCTGCTCCAGCCCCTGCGGCCTTTCCGGTTCGCTGCCCAAACCGCCGCTCCGCGCCGGAAGTGACTCTCTCACTACTTCCGGTCCGCGCCGGCCCGGGGAAGTGCGCACGTAGCGACAGCGCCCCCGTGCGGGCTCGGAGGACCTCGGCGCGGCGGGGACCACGACTAGGGGACGGACCCAGTGGAGTGTTTTCCAGGGGATCCCGGGGGCCCAGTGGAGTGGGGGCGTAGACCCGAGCCAAGTCCGATCCGAGACCCGGGCGGGCCTCCCCTTCCTGCCAATGTCCGGCCCAGCCCCGCGTCGCCCTGCGATCCCGCCCGCGGCCGCTGGGCGCCGTCCGAGCTCCGCCCATTGCGCGCCCCAGCACGGCCGTGCTTGGTGTGTCCCCGGTGCTCCCGCCGTGCTGGGCTCCGGTCAGACAGCCGCTCCTTCCTGCTTAGCCTGGCTCTTACCTCCCCATGAGGAGGGGCTGCGGCCACCTCTGTCACCACCTGGGCACGCTGACTGGAATGACGAGTACCACGGCCCCCGCATGTCACCTCCCCACGGGCGATGGGGACAGTTCCTTGTTCTCTGTTCCTGGGAGCACCTGGCCAGGCAGACTGCCAGCTCTTTCCACTTTCTGCCTTGAAGGACTCAATGAACTTTATTTGGATTGATTGATTGATTGATTGATTGATACAGAGTCTCACTCTGTCGCCCAGGCTAGAGTGCAGTGGCCGGATCAGAGCTCACTGCAGCCTCGACCTCTTGGACTCAAGCAATCCTCCTGCCTCAGTCTCCCGAGCAGCTGGAACTGCAAGCCTGTGCTACCACGCAAGGCTGATTTTTTAAAGTTTTGTAGATACGGGTCTTGCTGTGTTGCCCAGGCTGGTCTCAAACTCCTGGCGTAGTAGTAGTTGTCCCAGCTACTCAAGAGGCTGAGGCAGGAGGATCCCTTGAGCCCAGGAGTTCAAGGCGGCAGTGAGCTAGGATCGGGCCACTGCACTCCAGCCTGGGTGACAGAGCAAGACCCTCTCTCTAAAAAGGAAATAAATAAATAAATAAAGGCTCATTTTTAAGATAACCTGATGTGTCTTATAACTAAACATTTTAAACATGAGCAGAGTAAAGACCCTCCACCATGAACAACACAGACTTGACAAGAAAAACCAATCCAAAGCCTGCCAGGTCCAGCCATGGGGACCCAGCAGGGTAGAAGGTGCAGGTAGGGCTGGATAACTGCTCGCTATTTATTAAGTTAAAATTGTAGTGCAGATCAAATGACAAGCTATCAAAATCCCCGTCAGGCACTCCAATGCCGTATTTTGCTTCCCCCGCCATTGCCTAAAGGAGCAGGAAGGAGGGGCAGGGGCGGGCGGCTGTATTTAAGCCCTTTAGAGCAGTGCCAGCTTGGGCTTCCCAGAAGCAACTCGGGACCACAGGGTCTGGGGCTCCCAGCACACATCTGCCTTGGTTCTCCTATCAGGAAAGAAGTCTCTTCTCCTAGAGGGAAATCAGGAAACTTTGCTCACGCAGAAATGGAGATTTCCAGCTTGTCTTGTAAAATCTGAAAGGCCTGAATTCCCACCTGGCAACGATGAGCATCTGGATGGGGCACTCGCTCCTGGTGTGCCTCAGACTTGCCCAGGCATCGCCTTGGGGGTTTGGAAATATCTGCCCCTGCCTTGAGGATCCATGTCCCTCACCGCCTTAAGTGAGCGCAAGGCCCTGAACAGTGCAGCTGCTCTCAGGTGACCCAGGGGCTTCACAGCCCTTCTCTTGGTTGACCTGGGCTGCTGGCTCCATCACGAAGGTGAGGACACCAAGACCTGACTTGCCTGAGGGCACACAGTAACTGGGGCAAGGCACATCTAGCTTGGGGTTCAGGGCAGAGCTGGGTGGGAGCACCTGGTCCGAGCCCCACTTCTGCCCTGGTTTCAGTGTCGGAGCAACACCCTAACAAAGTACCACAAACTTGATGGCTTAAAACAACAGAAATTTATTTTTTCCCAGTTCTGGGGCCTAGAAGGTCAAATTCAAGTTGTGGGCAGGGCCACATTCGCTCAAGACCCTAAAGAAGTTTCCTCTCCTGCCCCTTCCAACTCTGGTGACCCCAGGCGTACCTCAGCTTGGGGCGGTGTCACTCCAGTCTCTGCCCACCTCTGCCTTCACGTGGCCTTGTTCCCCATGTCTGTGCCTTCATCCAAATTGCCCTCTTCTTTCTAAGACACCAGGCATTGGCTTGAGGGCCCACCCTAATCTAGCGCAACCACATCCTAACTTGATTACATCTGCAAAAACCCTCTTTCCAAATAAGGTCACATGCCAGGTACCAGGCCTAGGACTTGAATGTATCTTTTTTTGGATGACACAAGTAAACCCACTATAAGGGGTGACCCCAGGCATGACCCTTCTGGTCTCTGGGCCTCGGTTTCCTCATCTATAACCTGAGGGCCCTTCCAGCTCTGACAGCCAGTTACAGTAACAATAATAAGAGTCGTATTTATGGAGTCCTTTCTCTGTGCCAGGCACTGTGCTAAATGCTTGACATACTGATCTCATTAATCCTATCAAGCAGGTAATATTTCATCACTTTGCAAGCCAGGTAACTGAGGCTCAGGGTGTCCGCCTGCTGCGGCACTGCCAGGCTGGGACTCCGGCCCACGTCTGTGCCACCTTTCCACACATCCGGCCTCTGCGGCTCGAGTGTCCTCTCAGCTCCTCTGGCTCTGGGCCCGAGAGGTGTGGACAGGCAGGAGGGAGGCACTGACCCCTGCCCTCTCGCAGCCCCTGGGCACCGCACTGCAGAGCCAGGCCCTGCTGCCTGCCCGTCACCCAGGCTCCTATCTTTGAAAGCTCCGTGACCCCTGACCTCTCTGCTGTCAGCAAGGGCAGCCTTGTTTCCTGCATCTGCCTCCCATTAAGGCTCTGTCACGCACACCCCAGGTTTCAGCTCTCACCCTTCTCTCTCCTTTCCTTGTCCCTGTCTCTCATTGCCTGGCCAACTCCAGGGTTCCTCAGCACAATGGGGCTCCTGGGGACAAGCACACAGAGCTCAGGTCCTGGCAGGGTCTGTCTCTGCCTCCTAGATCTTGGTTGTTCAGGAGTCATTCTCGCTCTCCAAGGTACAGAGGAGGAGAACCGTAATACATAAAGAACTGTTAAAAATCAACAAGAAGGCAAAAACACCAATAGAAACACGGGCAAAGGACAGGCAAAGGTGAGTCACAGAGGATGAAAAACTGTCAACAAGCGTAAGGGGAGATGCTCAGCCTCTCCAGCCGCCCAGCAGCAATGCTGGTGCCTAACATGCGGCGCTTACCACACACCAGACCCTGTTCCCAAGCAATTCCACAAAGCAAATCTCAGGACAGTAGGTAGCATATAATCCCACGTGGAAAGTGTGTGTGTGTGTGTGTGTGTGTGTGTGTGTGCACGCGCGCGCTCATGTGAGCATGTGTGCATGGCCGGGGGCGCTCTTGAAGGCCCTGTGCTGAGACATTAACAGCGGCATTTGGTGCTGGGATCCAGGAACTTTTATCGTCTTTGTGCTTCTGTGTATTTTCTGCCTTTTCTCCGATAAGTGTGTCTTACCTGACACTCCACACGCTACCTAAGCCGGGCAGAGACCAGGCCCTGCACGCCTCCGCACAGCGGGGCTGAACTCCCTCCCCCAACCCCATCTCGGGATGCGACACCTCCCCACACGCAGGTCACTTCCCTCCCCTGCGGCAGGGACGGGCATGAACGGTCGATTGACAGTAACAGCAGCCTCGGCCTGAGTGTGTCCTCGTCCCGCAAACTGCATTAGAAGCTCCACACACATCGTCTCATCATGTCGGGGCTCCCATGTCGTAGCCCAGGAGACCAAGTCTGGGAGACACAGCTGCCCAAGTCCAGGTCAGTGAGTAAGGGGTCCAGGGGAGGGGGATTCAAACCCAGAGCCTGGCTTTCTGCCTCTGCTGGAGCCCTCGCAGGGGACCCACAACCTGCCCAGCCCCTGGTGTGTGTGTGCGTGTGTCTGTGTGTGTCTGTGTGTGCATGTATGTATGTGTCTGTGTGTGTGTCTGTGCATCTGTGTGTGTGTCTGTGTGTGTGCATGTATGTGTCTGTGCATGTGTGTCTGTGTGTGTCTCTGTGTGTGTGTCTGTGTGTGCATGTATATGTCTCTGTGTGTGTGTCTGTGCATCTGTGTGTGTGTCTGTGTGTGTGCATGTGTGTATGTCTGTGTCTGTGCATGTGTGTCTGTGTGTGTCTCTGTGTGTGTGTCTGTGCGTATGCATGTGGGTGCGTGCATATGTCTGTGTGCGTCTGTGTTTGTGCATGTATGCGTGTGTGAGTACACGCCTGGGGGGTGGCTCCAGGGCAGGGTGGACTGGCCCCATCCCAGCGGCCTCACCTTCACCCCCTGCTGCTCCCTGCCCGGGAGGGGCTGCCCCTAGAAGGCCCTCGAGGAGGGGAATTGTGGAGAGGGCCCCCCTTTTATTTCCTCTTTTTTCTTTTTTTCCAATCTGGCGGCGTTTCCATAAAGCGGGGCGTTTGGAAGACTTGCCATCCGCTCAAGGACTACTCCTCTCTCTTCTCTATGGCGCGTCTCCAGCTCTAGCCCCCCGGGCAGGTCCCAGGGGCACCGCGGCGCAGAGACGGAGGCGCTGGGCATATTTCTGACGTGCGGTCATGGACCCGCCGCCCTCCGGCTTCCCCCCGTCTGCACGTCTCCTCCTGCCCCTGCCCTTCCCTTCCTGTCCTCCTCCCCCCACACCCTGCCCCACCCGACCCCCGACCCTCGAGACCCGAGGGTGTCGCTGACCAGGAGGCCCAGGCTGCTCGGGCCTATTCGGCCACGGTCCTCATGCTGAAGGGGCAGGGCCTGGATTCGGGGGCTCCCTGCGGCCTGACCCTCTGTCAGCCTGGGGCGGTGGCGGGACCGAGGTGCCAGGAGCTGGAGCAGGAGCTGAGTGGCAGGACACTGGCCAGCTGGTGAAGGGCTTTCTGTCCCCTCCCTTACTCTGTTCGCCTAAGGAGCACCAAATTTGGGACCCCAACCCCTAGGAGAGACAAGCCCCAGGGACCTGTGTGCCCCGGTGGACTGCCTGCTCCCGCCCACCCCGGTCCTGACTAGGAAACCCGCCCTGGTGGCCAGGGCCCTGCTCCAAGGGGAGCCCCCGCCCCGATCCTGGCCCTGACACCGCGAGGTGGTTCCCAGTGCTAGGTCTGGCTGTGTGAGCAGCGCACGGGCTGGGCAGGCCCTGGCGAATGGGCAGCCCAGAGCCTTGGACAGGATGCCGTGGGACCCCCCTTTCTCTGCCGTCCCTGTGTGCCCACCTCAAAGGCCCGCTTGGCCCCCAGCCTCTCCAGGTGAGCTGAGTCCTCAGGGCCCCCAGAAGCCCGAGAGAACAGGGTAGGGAGGTGTTCAGGGCCCCTCGCCCTGAGACGGGAGGGAGTCTGGGGCCGGGGCCTGGCCTGGCACTCTCCAGCCTCACAGCCCATTTGCACACACAGAGGTGGGCTCGGGGTTCCCCTAGGTTCCTCCTGCCCCGCAAAGCCAGGGGTCCTCCTGAGAGTCTATAGCAGGCGAGGGTGCCGCCCCTGCCCCTTAGCCTCCCATGGGGGAAATGGCCTGGAACCTAGCACCCCAGCCTGTCCCGGGGGACCCTCGCCTCCTCCTGTTGGCCTGTCTCCGCCTCTCCTGAGCCAGTGAGCAGAGAGCCAGTGAGGGGATCTGTGTGGTCTTAGCTCAGCCTTGAGCTCTCCCAGCCCCGGGGCATCCCACCAGGGGGGTGGGGGAGGGTGCCAGGAGGTCTGAGCCAGCCCCACCTCTGGCTGGTAAGTGGGCCCAGAGTCCTGAGCCCAGAGATTCCCTCATCCGGCCTCTGGTGCTCACCTGGTATCAGCCCCTGGTAGGCCAGCCTCAGGGACAGAGCTCCAGGGAGGGGACCACTGGGCCCCTGCGGCCACCGCAGCCTGGCCCCGGCAGGCTCTGCCCAGGGCAGGTTCAGGAGGGCTCAGACCCCTTGGGAAGGGAGGAGGATTGGGGGGCAGGGTCTTTTGTGCTCCCTGGGAAGCCTCCACTCCGCCCCCACTGGCCCTGCTTGGCAGAGCTGCCGGCAAGAGGAATCCCATCGCCATCCGTCAGGGAGACAGAGTGGGCCGAGCGAGGGCTGCTCGAGGAGGGAGCCGGGGAAATTCGATCATTAAGAAACCCTCCTGGCTGTCTGGGGGAATTTAATTAAATTGCTGGAGAGGGCTGCGAGAGGGGCCACATCTGGAACCAATATGTGGGCTTTGATTTTTTTTCCTTCTCTCTCTCTCTCTCCCTCTTCCCATCCCGCTGCTGTGAAAGGGAACGCAGCAGAGCCTCGGCTATCGGCCCCTCTGGGGCAGAATTCCTAGCAGAGGGAGAGAGACAAGGCGTGCTAAGACCAAACCCAAAGGTGGTGAAACTGTGACGGAGACACAGAGGCAGAGAACAGAGACCAGGAGAGACCCAGGGGGCCGGGGCAGGGGAGGGAGGTGGGCCAGGCTGGCGCTGGATTCGGCCGTGGAGGTGTCAGCATCACGGGGTGAAAGTCCACGTTACAGACAGAGTAAACCCCAGAGGACTTCAGAAATCAACATGTCCGGCTGGGTGTCCCTTGTGTGCCAGCACTTATCAAGCTCCTGCCCCATCGAGTGAATCCTCCTGACACCCCTGGGTGTAGACACCATCGTTTTCCCTGTTCACAGATGAGAGGGGACGCAGGAGTGGCAGCGTGGATCTGGCCCTGGGCCTGTCTGGATACTGTCTAGACATGCTGTGGGGGTCACTTGGATTGTAGTGACTTCATTTGGCAGCTGTTTATTTCATGCTTGGTGCTGCCAGGCACTGGGCTAGGCTCTAGGGAGGCAGCAGTGTAGACGTCGGGCCAGAGGCTTTCGGCGAGTCCGGATGTGCTAAGTGCTGGGTGCAGGCACGAGCTGAGACAAGCTGACCTGGGCAGTTGGCAGGGGTTGCAGTGGGCCCTCACCCGGGCAGGAGTTGACAGAGAGGAGGTACGGACAGAGCATGGTGGCTTTCTCTGCTCTCGTGGAGCAGGGACCTGCTAGGCCCCAAGCCCTGGCTCCAGCCACCAGGTGTGCACGGGCCTGGGAATGGCCCGACAGCTTTCTGGCCTTGACTCCCAAGTCTGAGCCATCTGACACTGGTCTCATCCCTTCTTTCGGCCAGTTTCTAGCACATGAGCCATCGTGCCCCGGTCTCCAAGTTTCAGGCCCAGGTCCCAGAGCCCCAAGCCTGCGTGAGGCTCCCAAGCTCCCATCAAGCAAGAGCTGCAGGGGAAGAACGTGGTCTCTGGTCTGGGCCAACAACCTCTGGGGTAATTCGCTTTCCCCCCAAGTCCCTAAGTCCCAACACCAGTTCCTAAGTCCCAACTCCAACCTCCTACTACCTGCTTCAAAGCTGGCTGCAGCCCCTGCAGAGACTTCCCTCCAGATGAGTCCTCAACCCAGGACATCCTGGGGGTTCTTCCCTGGCCCCACCCCGCCAGGGTGACGGAAGTCCTGCCCTGTATCGGCCTTGGCACTTGCAGTGGACGGGCCGTCTTCGCTCCTCCCCTCTAGGCTGTGGCCCGAGGGCAGGGGCTGGCTGCACCTGGTCCCCGGTGTGGCCCCAGGCCCAGCCCGAGGAAGGCGCTTGGTGCGTGTTGGTGGAATGGATGTCCCGCGACCTTGGCATGTGCAGAGCAGTTTAGAAATGTAACTTGAGCCCTCTGGCATGGGAGGGAAAGTGAGGCACAGAGAGGCAAAAATAAAATATAATAAAAGAAAAAGTCCCGCGGCAGGGCCCCAGCCCCTGGGAACAGGCAAGGCAGCTGCCTGGGGGGCTTTGCACATGCTGGGTCTGCTGTCTGGCCACCCTGGGCCCGGCCCCCTTTCACCTGCTGAGCGCTCTGCCGCTCAACCCCCAGGCTGGCTGAGCGCCTCTCCCCGGGAAGGCCTCTCTCTGCCCTGCCTCCTGCGGCCTCATGGCCCTACTTCATTCTCTGCCAACATGGGCTTGGCGACTTCTCTGCAGGTCCGGGCTGTCAGATCGCTGCTCTGTCCCCTGTGCCCCGGCCCGGCCCCCGCCCTGTGAAGGTGCTCAATTAAAACGTCTTGAGAAACTCACCAAGCCCTGAGCTTGGGTGCAGACTGCTTGGAGCTTAGAGGCAGAAGCAGGCTGGGTCCTGCCCTCAAGCTCTGCTCCAGGTCCCGGGGGCAATAATGGTGGCTATGGTGGCCACCGCTGTGTTGTGGACGTGTGACGTTTAGTGGCCGGAGGACAGGTGGATGCCAGGAAGGCGCAGCAGGCCAGGCGCAGCCTCACAGTGCCCCCGCTCTTGCAATCGAGAAGTGAAGGTCGGGGAAGCCGGGTAGCTGGCCCACTGTCTGGGGAGAGGCAGAGCTGGGACCCGCACTCAGAGCTGTGCAGGGCGGAATCGCCGGCACAGCCACCGGAGTGCGTCCCCCTGGGCGAGGAGGGAGACCCGCAGGGGTCCGAGGCTCCAGGGCTGAGCGGCAGGAGGCAGGTTGCGGGTGAGGACCTGAGGCCAAAGGAGCGGTACCAAGATCTGGGCGATCAGATGGGGCGGGGGTGGCAGGGGTACAAGTGCTGCCCCAGGCCCCCCGGGGAAGGAAAGGGGACACCAGTGGCAGGGAGGGCCAGCTGGACCGCAGGGCAGTCCACGCGCCCACTAATCCGAAACGAACGCACACGGAGACGCGGGGTCCCGCTCGGAGGCCTGACAGGGTGATGATATACAGATTTTTAAATAAATGTATCTCATTAGGGACGCGTTGTCTGGTGGGAGAAAAATGATGTCCTTCCCCACCCTGCCTCCTGCTTCCAAAAAAAAAAAAAAAAGGAAAAAATTCAATGATACAGCTAAAAAGGAAATTGCATTAATACAGATCGTTTTATTTAAAAAACCTTGACCTCAACTTCAAAAAAAGTCATTAGACATTCTCCTTCTCAAAGGCCGCCGGAGCGATTGCAGGGAGGCCTGTTCATTCCTCAATGACTTACTGTTCCCGCGCTGCCCCGGGAATGCGCGAGGGTCGGGTAATTTAAGGCTCCCTGCAGAAAGGTGTGTAAATCTTTGCGTGTCTAAAGAAACTTTACCAGACCACTAAGTCAGAGGAAAAGAAAACTGGAAGGGCCCACCCCCCCTCCTTTTTTCCGTTTCTTTCCTTTGGAACTCTGATCTCTTTGATCGTAAAAATGGTCATATTTCACCCCCAAAATATCAGCAATCAGCGAACTAAGGAAGTGGCAGCCCACGGGGAGTTTTGCCGCCGATTAGGCCCTTGGTTTAATTATTTAACGCCTGCCTGGATCGTGCAGGCTGCGAACACACCCTCCTGGCGAGGGTTCAAGAGTAAGTTATAAATAATAATAACTATTATATCCCCAATTAAGCCCGTGAGCTGAGAGCCTTGTCCCAGGCCCCCGCCCCGCCCCGTCCTCAGCCCGGGCGCGCCGTCACCGCACGTGCCCCCCGTGCCGTGTGCAGAGGAGAGCCTCACATAGCTGCACTTCGCCGCAGAGTAATCACAGCAAGATGTTGCAGGGCCCGGGGAGGGTGAGGGCAGGGCCTGAGGCTCCGGAAGGCTTGGTGAAGGCTCTGGGCTCCCCTAGGCCCCGGCCTGTGGCCCCTGCCTCAGGCGTCCTCCCCTGACTCCCCGGGAAGGGAAGGCAGGGGTGGTGGGGGCAGTTTGCCAGGAGAGAACTTGGAGAGCTGCAGCGTGGGGTGGGTCCCAGGTTTGCGGTTGGTCCTTTCTCCTCCGAGCCTCAGTTTCCCTCCTGTAACAGGAGGGAGTCCTCCAACAAGCGTCGTCCTGGGAATTGTGTCTGTCCCAGGAGCCCAAAGCCCATGTTCTGGAAGATGTCTTCGTTGGAACAAAGTGGCCGAGCCCACCCGAGTTCAGTCTACAGTGCTCAGGCTACCAAGGCCAGACCACAGCGCTTCCTTGTGAGTCCCACCAGGGTTCCTGGCCCAGTGCTCACCTGGGATGCTCAGTCTGCAGTAGGTGCTCAGTAAATCGCCGTGGATCGAGCCATTCGGGATCATTTCCCACTGGTCTGTCTCCCTGTGAAGCCCGCAGTGCCGCCCACCTGGAGCCCTGAGCCAAGGAGCACTCACTCTGCAGCAGCTGTCACTTGGACCCCAACCCACATCCAGGCCTGTCCCAGGGACCCACCTTAACGCCACCCTGGCATTGGCCGGGCACAGTCCACGCTGGCCAGACGTTTCCTGCCAGTTGGGCAATGGAGATTCTGGCCACCAGCCATCTGGCCAGACAGTCACTCTTGGGATAACCGTGTGTGCAGCCCTACTACGTGCTTGTTCTCCTTTCTCCTGTGTCAGTTCATCCTGCATAAGGCTCTGGGGACACAGTGGCATAAAGGATAGACAAAAGCCCTGGATTCACCCCTGCAGTGTCGAGAGGACACAGTAAGCAGCTTACAGACGGGAAGCCGAGGCTCCGAGAGGGAAGCACGTGGCCCAAAGTCACACAGCAGGTCCACAGTGTGGCTGGCCTTGAACCCAGCCAGGTCTTCCCTCTTAGGACAGGTTCTCTATCTATACCGGCCTTCTCGAAGCCTTTTTTCACATTCATAGGTGATGTGTACTGAATATTTTCCACATATTGGGCTCGGGCTAGGCTTTTACTTTACATAGATCATTTAATTTGATTTTCACAATAACCCTGTGAGGTAGGGGCCATTGTTACCTACTACACGCAGAAGAGAAAACTGAAATCCAGAGAGGCTAAGTGACCCAATCAATGTCAGGCAGCTGGGTAACGTTGAGTGTGTGCCCAGTACATACAAAAGATTTAGAACAAATACAGGAAAACAAAGAACCATGCGGAAGGAGAAAGGGGAAGCTAATACACTGATGTGCCACCTGGACAGATAGAGTTACTGTGATTATGTCTTAAGATTAGCTCAGGGTTTCCTGGTAGCCAAGGTAAAAAAGGAAATGTAACAGGTTGCCCAGGTCTCATTATTTGGTTCTTTTTTTTTTTTTTTTTCTGAAGGAGAGACTATAGGCTAGGCACATTGGCTCATGCCTATAATTCCAGCACTGGGAGGCCAAGGTGAGAGGATCACTTGAGCCCAGGAGTTTGAGACCAGCCTGGCCAACATAGCAAGACTTCATCTCTACAAAAAAAAAAAGAAAGAAAAGAAAAGAAAAATGAGCCAGCTATGATGGCATGCACCTGCAGTCCCAGCTACTCAGGAGGCTGAGGCAGGAGGATCACTTGATCTCAGGAGGTCAGGTTGCAGTGAGCTGTGATTGCACCACTGTACTCCAGCCTGGGCAACAGAGCAAGACTCTGTCTCTAAGCAAAAGAGAGACTATAATTCTTCAAGAGAAAAAGGTAACTTCCTAGCTCTTAATTCTTGGCACGATGGTTAGGAGCCTGACAAATTTACTGGGACACAGAGCTTACTCTCTCTGAGCCTCAGTTTCCCCTCCTCGCATAAGGGTTGTGAGGAGGCTTCGAGAAAATGTGGTTTAGTACATTGTCCAGCTTACGGTGAGGCTCATGAAATGGGAGCCCCTGCTGTCACAGAGAACAGCTTTACCTTCGAATTTGCAGGTAGGTCAGAAATATTTTTCAAAGGGCACAATATTTCAAACCTTGCCAAGAGCTAAGAGCCAGTCACTTCAGCAGGTATCCCAGCCAGGGGATCTTCAGGAAGGAAACCGAGGCTAGGAAAGCTCCGGACAGCTGAAGGAGAGACCCAGATGTCCTGCCCCCTGGGCTCAGCCCCACTTCCCTCAGGGTGGACCAGGCTCTGGGATGAGCAGGATGAGCAGGTCTGAGATCATGGCCTGACACAATATTTGCAGAACACTGTGATCTGTCACGGTCACGCCTGGTCACTTCTGTGTCACCTCAGCCTGCATGTGTATGATTCCCCATACGTGCAGCAGTGAGCACGACTTAGCCTGCCATCCCTGCTCAGCTGACTTCCAAACAGGCTCCTGCGTGTGTGGCAGTAGGGGCTGATCAGGGGAACCAGAAGAGCGGTTGTCCTTGATCTTTGTTTCCCCATCTGTGAAATGGGCCTAGTCCATGAATGATTGACGATGGTCAAGTGTCTTACAGAGGTTGTGCAGCCTGAAAAATGATGCTCATATAACTCGATAAGAAATAAAAAAAAAACTGTTCCGGTGGAAAAATGGGTACTGAATATAAACAGACATTTTGCAAATAAGAAACGCAAGTGGCCATTAAATTCCAAAGATATTTACCTTTGGCAAGAATTCAAGATATGCAGATTCAAACAAGAAAGTGCCTTTTGAAATTCGAAGTAAGTTATTATAATAGCTCATGCTAGCGAGGCGACAGAAGCGGCCAGGAGCAGACATTGACGCAAACTTTTTGAGGCAGTACGGCAATATTACCGAAAGTCTAAAATTTTTGCAGAATCTTTGACACAGTGTGTCGGTTTTCTATTTGCTGCTGTAACGACTTATCACAGAACTATGTTTTTAAACAACAAATTTGTTATCTTACAGCTCTGGAGGTCAGAAGTCCTGGACTGAAACCAAGGTGCCGGCAGGGCCGCCTTTCTTTCCGGAGGCTCTAGGGCGGAATCTTGTGTCCAGCCTTTTCCAGCTTCTAGATGCCACCCCCGTTCCTCGGCCCAGGGCTCCTTCCTCTGTCTTCAAAGCCAGCCATGGCCAGTGGGGTCTTCCTCACATTGCATCGCTCTGACACTGACCCTCCTGCCTCTCTCGTCCACGGTTAATGACCCTGTGATTACCACACTGGGCTCAGCCAGATATCCAGAACTATCTCCCTATCTTAAAGTCAGTTGTTTTAGCAGCATCCCTGGTTTCTAAAAAAACAAAAGAAAAAAGAAATAAAATCAGCTGATGAACAACCTTAATTCCATCTAACTCCGCTTTGACATATTCGCAGATTCCAGGGATTATGATATGAACATCTTGGGGAGGCCATTACTGTACTTGCCCACACACCCAGATGTCCTATTTCCTAGGTATTTATTCTTAAGAAAATAAATATGGGTGTATAGCAGTAAGGAGTAATGTATTGCTAGGCTTTCATTAAAAACAGTGGTAGACAGACTGTTTAATGAAAGCAGGTTAGGAAATGGTAGGTACAACATGCTGCCACTTTTATAATACAAATGGCTATCTCCATCTACCCAGCTATGGACATGTAAGCTAGAAAGACAGACTCTAAAACTCTTTTAGCTCATTCCTTTTTCTTGTCTTATTGCTTTTTCAAGGCCTTCCATTCACTATTGAATAAATAGGATGATTATCTCCAACCCCTTTCATTAAACTGACTTTCTTTTTTGATGTATTGAATGTGTACTGTGTGGTAGGGCCCTTTAGGATTGGGATATGGGTGATTTTCATTCTCTTAATTCTACTTAGGCTTTCTAAAATCTCAACAATAAGCATATTACTTCTGTAATAAGAAAAGTTAACTTTTTTTTTTAAACATGTGAGCTTTTAAGACTGGGGTAAACATGCATTTTCACAGAAGGTCAGACCCAAGACCTAGCCTCCCACAGAGTCCCTGTCTGGAGAGTGGGGACACTCTTAGCTCCCCTCTCTTCTTCCCCAACCCCACTGCTTAGAGCACTGCCAAGTTCAATAACCACCAGTCGAACTGAGAGGTTCCAAACCGGGATCCTATTAATATGTGCCCTTCATCCCCCATCCCCCACTCTGGGTTAGCATCTCAAATTTATCTAAATCATCATGGAAATTACTTATTTTTAGCCATATCCCTTTGGGGTAACGAGTCCCTTAGTTCTGTCCTTCCTGGGTTAACGGGAGTATCCTCGGGTGCATTTCAGGCTGGCTTGGGGCTGAAGCTCTTGCTCAAGGCTGCGGTTTGGTGTGGCGGCCCGTGCCCTTTGGCCCACTCTGCCATCCTTGTGCCGCCCCTTCCTCACCTGAGGATCGGCAAGGGCAGTAACAACTCAATCACAGCGACAACAGTAGTAATGCTAAATTCCAAGCACCCTTTTGGATTGGCTCCCCGGTTATCCCTGTTTCACAGCTGATGGGCCAGACTCAGCGAGAGTGAGCAAACAACTCCTCAAGGCCACACAGCTAGTAAATGGCAGCAAACACACTCGAACCTTCTCTCCCAGCCCGAGTCTTCGCTGTCCTGCCTTTGGGTGTTCACTAGGTGCCAGGTGTCCCTTATTTATACATCAGCTTATTTAATGCCTCCAGCAGCTCCCTTTACCGTTGAGGCACCCAAGAGAAAGAGGCTAGTAGACTGCTCAAGGCCCACAGCAAGGTTCTCATCTGAACCCAGGAGGCTGGCCAGAGCGCCATCGTCCTGCAGGATGTCGGACATACTCTCAACGTGCAGGGCGAATGAGTGCACGAGAGGATGGAAGAAGCCACTGTGACTGCCAGCCTCACCAGGAGACCTTAATATAGCATGTCCCGGCTCTGGGCCTCACATTACTGATCTGTAACGCAAAAGGGCTCGTACCAAACAGTCCCAGTGGTTCTCCAGCTCTAGAGGAGCTTTTGCCTTTACGGCCTCAGTTTCCCCTTCTTTCATCCAAGGGAGTGGGACCCAGATGATCTCTCAGGCCCTTTCCAGCTCCACAGGCTGATGCAGACAGTACCAGCCATGGGCCCAGGACTGCTCCTGCCATGGAATCACCACAGTGTCCAGGTTCGGGTACTCATTAGAGCTCTTCTACAGAGGAGGAGCTGGGGCTCCGAGAGCCAAGGTGCCACACTTGAAGCCACATGCACGGCCATATATGGCACAGCTGGGCCTGGAGCCTGGTCTCTGACACAAAGCAGTCCCGAACCTTGGGGACAAGCCTCCACTCGGTGGGCTTGCTAGTGCTCCAGCAGGGGCAGGGCCCTCCTAGACACTTCCAGAGCCAAGTAGTGCCCCACCCTACTTAGTCCCTCAGAAAGTTATTCAGCCACACACTGTGGGCAGCGCTGGGGTCCCCCGGGAGGAGGGAGGCTGCCACATCTTTGCAAGCCTTGCTCCCCGGACACTCCTTGGGGCGGATTCCCAAGGAAGCACAAACCCTCAACCCACCCACGCATGTGCCTCAATGGGTCTCTGTGGCTAAAGTCACTCCGGGGACACTCAGCCTCATTTTGGGGGTGATTCCTTTCTAGGGGGAAAAGAAACCCAAATGACTCACACGGGACCTGAGGCTGCTGGGCTGCAGGTTTTCAGGGGTGTGTGCAGGGTGGGTTTTCCGCGATGTCCCAGAAAGGACATTGCGAAGGCCCTCCTCTGGTGGGCTTATTTTTGCTGACATGACTTTATGCCTCTGTGGTGGTGGCAGGGGACAGAGGGGCAAGCCAGTAAGCAGTTCTCCTGGGGAAAGCCCCGTGGTGCAGGCCCGCACATCTTTTCTGTACCTTCCTTAAAAAACAAAAGCAAGAGCGGACACCCGAGTCTGCCTGTCTTTCCTGTCACCCATCTGTCAGTCTGGCTGTCGTCTGGCTGTCTGTCCTGTGTGTACGCTGGGATTTCTGGAGGGAAATTCTTCCCTCCCAGCTTGGTTTTCCTTTGGGAGGGCCAGGGCATCCTGAGGTGGGCACCCCGGGGTGGGCACCGGGTGCCCAGTGGGGACGGGGCACGGGAGGGAGGAGGGCTTGGAGGCTGGCGCACATCCCAGAGGCCTCAGGATGCGCTGCTTTCTCTGCTTTCTGGGGAAAACCTTGGGGCGGGTGGAGTGAACAGGTCCGGGTGGACCTGGATCCTCGGCGCCGGGTTGGGGGGTGTGCTGGGAGTTGGGAGCTCTTCCCCCAAACTGTCCCAGAGTCGCCGCCCCCACCTGCGGGGCATCTGTAAATGGAAGAGGAGGCTGCCAATCCCTCCTCGGTCACCTCCCAGACACTTGTTGGGGGATTAAAAACAACAAAACACGGAACCTCCCACTCCCTAAAACGTGGGTGGGGAGGGTGAGAGGAGGACACCCCTCCCCCTCCGGCCCCCGGCCCCCGCGGACTCCGCGGAGGACCCCCTCCCGCAGCCCGAGGGCCGGGCGGGGGCGAGGAAGAGGAGGAGGAGGGGAGGAGAGGGAGGGGGCGAGGTTTGCTTCAAGAAGGGGCGTGTGGCCGGAGCCGCCTGCGCTTCAGCAACTTGGAGCGAGCGGCCCAAGGCAAGGAAGGAGGGCGGAAAGTTCGCTCCCCGACGTCAGCGCGGGCGGGCCGCGGCGGCCGAGCCAGGAGGCGGCGGAGCGGGCAGAGCGCGGGGCGGCGGGGGCTCCTGCTCCGACCCGCGCCTGCGACCCCGCCGGCGCCCCGGCCGCTCGCGGCATGGACAGCGCGGCCGCCGCCGCCGCCTTTGCCCTGGACAAGCCGGCGCTGGGCCCGGGGCCGCCGCCGCCCGCGCTGGGGCCCGGCGACTGCGCCCAGGCGCGCAAGAACTTCACGGTGAGCCACCTCCTGGACCTGGAGGAGGTGGCGGCGGCCGGGCGGCTGGCGGCGCGCCCCGCAGCTAGGGCCGAGGCGCGGGAGGGCGCGGCGCGGGAGCCGTCCGGGGGCAGCAGCGGCAGCGAGGCGGCGCCGCAGGACGGTGAGTGCGGGCGGCCGAAGGAGCGGGCGCGGGGCGGGCGAACGCTGCGGGGCGCTGGGTCTGCGGGACCCCGAGGAGGGCGCGCGGGGCGGTGACTGGGCGCGGGCGGAGACATCGGCTGGACCTCGCGAAGTGCGGGGCCGCGGAGGGGCGCTGGGCCCGCGGCCGCCGTCGGGCTGCGTGTCGGGGATGGGGTGGGCTGCGGTTGACGGGGACTCTCCACTCGGGGAGGGGACTTTCTTTCGGCCAGAGCTACCTGCAGCCGCGGTGTGTCAAGACTGGCTGTGCCGTCCTTGCGCCCAGCCCTGCACGCAGCCCTGGCTGCCCCGCTCCCAAGTAGTCCGGGGAAGTGGGTGTGATCGTTGCCACGTTACAGCGGGGAAACCGAGGCTTCGAGGGGCAACGCGCCCGAGTCACGCATCTGGGTTTCCAACCCCGCACGCTGCCCCGTGACCGCCACCCAACTACTGCTCTGCGTAACATGGGTTCTGCAGCAGGGACGATGCCTGCCCACCCCTCCCTCCAGTCTGCCCAGGAAGCAGCTTCTGAAGGGGGACAGCCAGCTCTAGAGAGCCCGCTAGGCCTCTCTTCCCCTGCGGAGGTTAAAGGTCATCAGGAAGGGGCTTTAAAAACAAACAACCCACCCAAGTGGCTTTTTTCAAAAAGTCACACGGGATGGCAGGATCCTGAGCTCAGTAAGAAGGGGGGTGGGGAGAGAGCAGGAGGTGAAAATAAAGCAAAGGTCCCAGCCTGGACAGCTTCAGTGGGGAGGGAGCAGCCGCAGGACCGGAGTCTCTGCCCCCTTCCCCCTGCAGGCGTGCCCTGAAGAGGGCCAGGTGGTCTGAGACCAGGCCCCTGTCCCCTGTCTCTGAGGCGTAGGAGTAGCTAGCTGCCTGTGGGGGCTCTGGGCCTCTCGAGTGTTGCCGGCCTGACTCCAGCAGCCTTCCCGCCGCCCCTGGGGACCCCACCCTCTGCACCAGCCTGGGGGTCCCAGGGGCGCTCCTCAGATGAGAGGAGGTGCAGGGAACACGCCGGTGACTGCAGCCTGGTCTGAAACCTCATCCAGGAGCCCGTGCATCCGCGGGGATGCCTGAGACGTGCCTGCCTTTCACAGAGCACCTTCCCAGCACGCCCGGCTGCTGCCAGCCTGCGGGGAGGGGAGGCCGCTGGCCCCTCACGGCGGCCTCTGCCACCCGCCAGGCGCAGAGGACAGAGCTAGCCTCACCCTCAGGGTGAGCATGAAGTAAGCAGACCGCCCTTGGAGCTGGGTTTAGACCCCATGGAAAGGTGGAGGGAGAGGGCCAGGGAGGGCCAGCAGCAAAGCAGGGCGCTCTTTGGCAGGGAATGCCCTGACGGCCCGAGGTCACTTGAGGACCTCAGTTGGCTCTGAGCAGCCTCCCCTCAGGGCAGAGGAGAGGCCCCATGAACCAGACTCCAGGGGGTGGGGAGAGGAGGAGGAACAGACTGAAGGTGACAGGAAGGAAGGGAGGAAGGGAGGAAGGGAGGGTAAAAGGAGGGATGAGGAGAGAGGGGGGAGGCCAGGGCACCTTGTACCTGGGTCCTGGCCAGGGGAGGAGATGCGGGTTTCCGCCCCGGCCCCTGGTGTGGGCACAGAGGTGGAAGGCCATGCTTCCCCGGATACAGTGTAGCAGGTCTCCAGTGGAGGGCGTCCCCCGGGGATCCCGGAACGGCCAGCGTCAGCGGGGCAAGTGAGCACCTGGACAGGGCCCTGGCAGCCTCCAGGCAGCTGGGTGGGCAGTGGGCCTCCCCAGCACCCCGACCCCCAGGACCATCCACGCTCCTGGAGGGCCCGTGAGGCCTGCAGGCCTTTTCCTGAGGAGGGGCTTTGGCACACTGGGAATACCGGCCACTGGCATGCTTGGGGACAGAGGACACACTGGTGTGGGGTCAGGTGGGGCACTCAGGGGCTGGCCCCTGCCTTGGAAGCCCACCCATCTCTGCCTGGGGGTGGTGCAGCTCTGGCGATGAGGGTCCCTCAGCTCACCCTCTGGGTCTGGGTCGGAAGGGGAGGGAGGGGCATTGGACAGAAGCCAGTTTCCTGCTCTTCCTCAAGGTCAGGTGCCCCATCCCACTGCCACTTACTGTGGATTCCCAAGTCCAGAGGGTTCCCAAAGTGGGGAGAAGGGACCTGTCTCCCCCTCTTCCTGGAGAGCCCAGGCCGCACCACTGGAGCCTTTTGAACGTGAGCAGCAAACCCTGGGTGCCCGGACTCAGGACCGCAGGCCAGGGGGTGTGGCCCTTGGGCTGTGACATTGCCCTCCAGTCCTGGGCCTGCAGGAGCCCTGGCCCCTCACCAAGGATTCATACATATGTAGAAGTGGGTTTTCCTGCGGCTTCTGGAGCCGTTTCTAGGTCCAAAGAAAGAGACTGGCACCAAAGCGAGCTGGGTGCCACCTATTGGAAAAATAGTTAATGGGGAAACTAATGAGTTAGAAAATTGATAATGTGTTCAACTTGCTAGGTTAGCAGGCTGGGAATACCAGGCACTGGCATGCTTGGGGACAGAGGACACACTGGGTGTGGGGTCAGGTGGAGCTCTTGGGCTGGCCTGAAAAAAAAGGCTTTCTTTTTTTTTTATTTAAAAATCTTGTGTTTCACAAAGCCGCCAGTAGGTATAGCCTATTCCCGCCAATGACTTTCTAAGACCAGGCTCCCGCCAGAAATGGCCAGGAGGGCTGTGGCTTCGCCAGTGACTCAGAACCAACCATGGTCTCGGGTTCCTCCCAAATCAAACTCAGAGGGCTGTGCCGGGCGCTGAGCTATGCCAAGCACGTTAGGAAAATAAACCCTCGTTTGCTGCCTTTGCAATGACTTACAACAAAAGAAACCACATTAATAACTGACATTTTCTTTAAAGCATTCCCTCCTGTGGGCAGGGCGGAAACAGGGACGCGGACACGCTGGGAAAACAAACAGAGTCCCTGGGCCGGGGAGGCCTCTGGCCACTGCGCGGGGCTGGTGCCTGTTTTGGAAAACCTGGGGACGCACCGCAAGAGGGACAGAGTGGGTCCCAAGTGGATCCACTTTTCAGAGATGCGGGACGATGAGGTGCTTGGCGTCTAAGACACAGGATGAGCCCTGCGTGGGCTGGAGCCCCGCGTGGGCTGGGCTGCATCTGCTAATGGGGGTGGGTTTGGTTTGGGCCAGGGGGGCCGGCAGGGCCACAGGCAGGACCTGGAGGGACCACTGAGTTTGAGAGACTGGCAACGACACCTACGTTCAACTTTTTTTTTTTATTGTAAAATACACCTAACATGAGCTTTACCACTTGGTCATTTGTAAGTGTGTGTTCCAGTGGCATTAAGGACATTCACACTGTTGTGCCACCGCCATCACCATCTACCTCTAGAACTGTTTTATCTTCCCAAACTGAAACTCTGTACCCGACAAACACTGACTCCCCGCCTCTCCCGCAGCCCCGGTAGCCACCATTTTTCTGTCTGTCTGTGTGGATTTGACCACTCTGCCTGCCTCCTAAACGTGCACTCATACTGTGTTCGTCTGTCTGTGTCTGGGTTACTTCTCTTAGCTTAGCATGATGTCCTTAAGGTTCATGCACGTGGCAGCCTGTGTCAGAATCTCCTTCCTTTTTAAGGCTGAGTAATATTCTGCTGTCTGGATGGACCACATCTTGTTTATCCATCACCCCTCGATGGACACTTGGGCCGCGTCCACCTATTGTGAATATTGCTGCTGTGACCTTGGGTGTACAGCCACCTACCTGCTCAAGTCCCTTCCTTTAGTTCTTTGGGGCATATACCCAGAAGTTGAATTGCTGGATCATAGGGTAATTCTGGGTTTAATGTGTTAAGGAACCATAATACTGTTGTCCGCAGCTGACTTCAGTTTTTGACCGGCCTCCCTGGAACTGATTCTGAAACGGGGCGCGGGCACGAGCCGGCCTGCCGAGACAGGGGCACCTTGTGGGGAGGAAGGGGAAGGTTCCTTTAGAACAGGGCCTTCGGCAGACAAGCTTGATGTCCTTCCCCCCCCCCCGCCTTCCTTTCCCCTTGTCTGTGTCCCTCTGGGGGCAGAGTCATGTGCCGTCAGCCCCACCGGGGGTTGGGACGCTGGGAGGGCGGTCCTGGTTTTTGCTGCCCTCTCTGTGTGTGACCTCAGGCACATCATATCCCTTCTCTGGGCCTCAGTTCCCTGCTGAACAGTGGAATGGCACACAGGTGTCCTACTAACTGTGGTCATGACTCAACCCAGGCCTAGAAAAACCCTGCAATGGGCCCCTCTCCCGGGGATGTGGAGTCTCTGAGCCTGGGTCTCGGCTGGAACTGGTTCCTGAACCCTCAGACAGGTGACAGTGTCTCTCAGCATGTGCCCAGGGCGCGGGGAGAGAGGAGGAGCGAGCGAGAGGCCCAGAGCCCAGGGGCCTTCAGTTTGGGCACTGCTGGCCCTGCCACGGTGGGGCAGGGTGCGCGGGGAGCAGGGTCTGCACCTCTGGCCTTTGTCAGCAGGGAGGGCACTCGCCGTTCAGTGCGTTGTTCGCGGTTCCAGGATGGTCTTGCTCCTGTGTCCAGCAGATCATGGGTGGAGCTGGGGGCTGGGTGTAGGAGCCTGGGACAGACTTTCCTTTCCCCGTGGGCAGAAGCTCAACACACTGGAGCCATCACTGTTCCCTTCCGGAAGACTCCAGAATAGTAGCTTTGGAGCGGTGGTGACGACATCTGGTTGCACACCACCCTTGAGGCCCCCAGAGAACTCCGAGGCTCGGTGTTGCCATCTGCGGAATGGGAGCGGGGGCTGTGGGGAGCCCGGAGTGGATATGGGGACTCGGCACCGTGCCTGGCACACAGGAGGTGCTCGGTGAGCACCCTGTGAATCAGGCAGGGCTGGCGAAGGCCATCACTAGTTTTTGGAAGCCCAGAGAGGCAAAGCAACCTGCCCAAGGCCGCACAGCTGGGAAGGGGGGGGAAGGGTTTGTTTTTGGACCCCAAGTCCAGGTCTCTCTCCTGCGCAGCCCCGTGTTTAGGCTGAGGAGCGAAGAGGAAAAGCCCCGCATGGGTGTCGCGGAGACTCTGGCTGAGGTTGGTTTGGGGACTGAAGGGGGCATGGGCCTCGAAGGCTGGCACAGAGCAGGGTTTGGGATGGGCCCTGTGCTCGTGTTGGGAGTTTCCGAGTGGGTAGGGAAGGAAGGACGGGTTTTCGGTGGCTTGTCCTGGGCAAAGACGTGAGGTCAGGCTGGACTAGGCAGAACCTGGGGCTTTTGTGGTTTCCCAGGCCCAAAGGACAGTGGCTGACCCAGGGTGGACACGGGCCTTGGGGGCGATCTAAGGGGAGCCTGTGCTTCCCTGAAAACATCCTACAAAAGGGGCCCCGGTACGCCGCTGTGCGTGGGAGGCTCTGGGTGTGGAGCAGAGGGACACAGCCGCGATGAGGCCAAAGGAGGTGCGAGGGGACACAGTGAGAGTGACCAGGAGCCCTGGCAGGTGCATCAGCCATGTGCTTGTTGCATGTAGGCTGGGGCTTCGTGGGCCTCACCGGAGATGTCCTGCTACCAGCCTTGTGAAGTGGGTCCTTTGAGTGTCCCCATTTTATGGAGAGGGAAACTGAGGCTCAGAGAAGCCAAGGTCACACCGTTCCCATTCCTGTGGGATTCCAGCCTGGGCCTTCCTGTTCTAAGGCCCCTGCTTCCACCACTGTTGGAAGCCACCCCTGGGGTCCCAAAAATGCTGGGGCGGCGTATCCAGGGATGTCCACCCCCAGGCAGGTGTGGGCAGCGTTCGGGGGGCCATGAGGCGGCCAGGGGAGGGGTCTCCTCAGTGTCCTCAGCAGCCTGGCCTGGGTCACAGGTATGTGGGAGACGGGCCAGGCCTGGCAGCGTGGGGGTGTTGGGGGCTGTGAGGTAAGTGGGGGATGCTCTCCCCCTCCTGCCTGGAAACAACCGGAACAGCCTCCCTCCCCCTCCGCAGACCTGTCTCCAGCCGCCTGGACCTGGGACAGCTGTGGAGGGTCCCTGTCGCTGGGGAACAGCAATGGGACAGGCCCCTTTCCCCCCTTCCCCAGCTTCTGTACTCGTTCGTTCATTCATTCATTCATTCATCCCACAGCCATTTTCTGAGCCCCTTCTGTGCCCAGCCTCGAGCTCCACTGCCTGCCCGTGGCTCCCAGACATCCAGCGTCCCAGCCCCAGCCCCAGGGGCGCGGGCGGTGTCACGGGTGTGCCGGGAAAAGCCATTCACTCACAACAGCTACCACCTTGTCGCCCCCACGCTTTCCTCCAAGAAGGAACCTTTTAGCATCTTCATGGCCGAGTAAAGAAAGATTCTCAGAATTGACTTAATTTAGCTTAACAAAAGGCTCACGAATGGCCCCTATTTTTCTCATTTTGCAGTAGGTCCGTGAAAACTCTGTCATAGGCTGGCGTTTCGGAACCACATGTGGTCTGGGCGTCCCAGACTCACAGACACAGAGACACACACAGACCCACGCCCCACGCCACGCACACACACCCTCACGAGGGCTCCGGCCCTGCCCAGTGGCCAGCCCAGGCTGTCGATGGTCCGGGGCCGCAGGCAGCTCCTGCGCAGACGAGCAGACGTGCCTGCACGGCGTGGGCCAGGGGTTAAGTGCCTTTTGCGAGGTGGTGAGTAGGAGGGAACTGTGGGAGCTTCCTGTTTAGACAGAAGGAGGGTGGGGAAGTCATCTCGCCTGGCTCCCACGCTGAGCAGAGGAAGAGACTGGGTGCCTGTGCGGCAGTGTCCAGTGGGTCGGGGAGGTGACATGGGGCAGGGGGCGAGTTGCAGAATGTCCCGGTCCAGGAGGGCCAGAGCTGGCTGCAGCTGCCCAGGAAGGGGCCGTGGCCTCCATGGGAGCGGCACCTCTCGAGGCTCTGCAGGAAGAGCCCGCCCTGGCCAGGACCCAGGTACCACGGCGTCTCACCCTGTCCTGGGGATAAAGGTCGCTAAAAGACCAAAAAAGCACTGCTTCCCCGGTTGCTCACTGCCCTGAGCTGGTGTCCTTTCCGCATCTGGGAAGCTGTTTGTTCCCAGCTGGGCTCTGGGGGGCCGCTGTGACCACAGGATGGGTCCCCATGGGACCCTTTACGTGTAATATCTTTTGTTGTGTCCTAAAAATGAAGCAGGCTCTGGAAGATATTATTTTTGGTCTCTCTTTGTGATCAACTCTGCTTTGCTATGTGTGGGATGGGCAGCCAAAACCTTCCGGCTCAGGGAGCGGCGGGAGGGTTAGGAGGGAGCAAGGGCCGCGGGTCAAAGAGCAGCCAGGGGGCTGGGCCTGCCAGGATGGGGGCTGCCAGGATTAGTCTCTGGAGGAGGTCTTGGGAGCAAGACCGTGAACAAACAGGAGGCCCAGGGGCTGCAAGGCCTGGAAACTTCCACAGAGAGACCCTCCACCCCGGAGCTGAGTGAGCGCCTCAGTTGCTGGAGATTGAACAAGGTGAGGGCAAGTCACCTCCCATGACATTGCTGCCCAGGAGGCAGGGACAGGGGCCCCAGACTAGGAGTTAGGACCTTGGGGTTCCCACCTTGGCTGGCCCAACCCTACAACTCGGGACATGCCCTGTCGCTGGTCTGAGCCTGAGTGTCCCCCTTGTAAATGAGGGTCGGGCCATGTGTTTGTGGACATGTTTTATGTCCACTGCATTGGGATCACCCGGGGAGCTGCTGCATGTTCCTAGGCCCCACCCCGACCCGTGGGATCAGACTCTCTGGGCCTCTGTATTTAACAGGGCCCCCGGCGATTTCTACATCCTGCCAAAGGCCTCTTCCAGAGCTGCCTCTGTTCTTCCCTCACCCTCCTCAGTTCACTCGAGTGGACAACGGTCTTCTCAGGGGCATGGAGAGGCTGGGCACGAGGCTGGCATGGATCTGGACGTGCCCAGTGTACCCGACAGGGTGGGAGCTGCTCCGAGGCTGAGCCCTAGTGTCCCCAGAGACCTGACTTCGTTCTAGAAGCCACTGCCTGCTGCATCTAGGAGAAAGCAGTTGCTCCTAACTATCTACCAGTATGCACTGAGCACCTGCTGAGTACCAGCCCAAGGGAGCCCAAGGGTCGGAGTGAAGGGGTGCTGTGATAGGGGAAGATCCCTGTGTCTGCGCATCCTGCCCCCTCTTGCTGCAGTGGCCAGGGTCGGGGTGGGGCAGGGCAGTCGGAAGTCTCACCACCAAGCTGGGGTCTCTGTCACCCCCTCCTGGCATCCTGTCACCCTCACTCCCCCTGCCCAGCACACCCCCACGGCTCCCCTCAATGGGCCCCCTGGGGGTGGAGATCCACTGTCCCCAGGGGGGCAGTCACCCAGCCCCAGACTTTGTCCACCCGCACCCGCCCCTGCCTGTCTTCCCCTCACTGGCCTCCCCTCTTGCCGTGGGCGCAGACGTTTACACGCCAGAGATGGCGTTATTAAAAATGACATTTAACCAGAGCTGGAATTACCGTGCGGATGGCTGCAAACCTCGGAATCAAAGCGGGAGCCGCCGGGCGGGCGCGCCTGGCAGGGGCCTCTCGGCCTCCTCTCGCCGCCAGAGCTCTGCGCGGGCCTCCCATATAAAACCCCCAGAACGCCGAGGTCTTGAAAGCCAGTGCACCTCCTTTCATTAGACTAACAAATAACACGTAACAGAAAACAGCTGTTAACAGCAGCCCCTAATGCTCTCAAGATGGGGCCGCGGGCGGCCAGTCCAGCCAGTGGGCAGCTGGGCCGCCGGGCTCGGGCTTTGGCCGTCCCCGCCCCGGGTGGGTGCAGAGCCCCGCACCCCTGCGCTCCTGGGCCGTCTCCTGCACCCCGTGGGACCCGGGAGCCTCTTTCTCCTCCTTTCTTCCCTCCGACTCAGTCACTCTTCCTCCTCCTCACTGAGGGTCTGCTCGCAAGGGGATGGGGCCCTGGACAGTGGCACCCAGGTGGCACCGTCGAGAACACGGGGACCAGAGGCAAGGCTGTGAGCCCCAGCCAAGCCCGTGACCTGCTGCGTGACCTTGTCCAGTGTTTTCTCTCTGAGCTCCTCATTTGTCGTCCGAGGAGAAGAATCGTGCCTCCTCGCGGCGGGTTTTGAGGATTTGGGACGTTACGGACGCAGAGTGCTCAGCAGGTGAACACGTGAGAAGTGCTCAGAAAGGGTGTTTGCTATCGTGATTACAGCTGAGGAAACCGAGGCTCAGAGAGGTTAAGTGACTTGCCCAAGGCCACGCAGCAGGTGGGGAAGCCTCAGCACACTGAAGCGTGGAGTGAGGAGCGCGCTGGGCTGAGTGTGGTGGGCATTCGTCAGGGGTCTGGCACAGCCCTGCCCTCCCTCGGAGGGCTTCCAGTCCACCGCTGATGGCAGAGGTGGCTCACTCGAGAGAGCACAGGCTCCCCCCTCCCCTCACTGAGGCTGGGGGCCCCCCAAAGCCTCCAGCACTAAGCCCGTGGGCTTGGCAGCCAGAGGGGCCTCCAAGTGCAGTCGTTCCAGGCTGGGGCCGGGAGACCAGGAAGCCCTCCCGGAACCCACAGCTCGGGGTGGCAGGGTCTGGCCTCAAACCTGGAGAGGGAAGGACTGCATCCCAGACCAAGGAGGAAAATCCAGGGAAAACATCCCAAAGTTGGGAAAGACAAATTGGCGTTCTGTTTTATTTCCCCTCACATTGAAGGCACAGCAAAGAGGCCCCCCGCCTTCCCCAAGAAGCCGTCAGCCTCCAGGCCTCCCCACGTCCTACCAAGATGCGCCCTGCTTCTTGGTTCCAAGAAAACTGGGTGAGATTCATTCATTCTGCGCACATGTATGTTGTTTTGAGGCATCGTGCTGGGCAAGTCCCAGTGGGTAGCCCAGCCTGGTCCCTAAGGGCAGGGCGCAGAGAACGGGGGCAGCGTCTCCCTGTTGTCCAGCTCTCCCCGTCTGCCTGGATCCACATACGGCCTCTCACCGACTCCTCGCAGCAGCCTCATGATGGAGGTACGCATCATCCCATCTTACAGCTGAGGAAACTGAGGCTCGGAGGTAAAGTGACTTGCCCAAGGTTACCCAGGAAATATGCGACAATCCCCAGACCTCGGGTATCACCCTGGCTACCCCGTGCCAGTGCCCTGGAGGGCCAAGGAGCCGCAGTGTCCTCTTGCTGGAAGCAGCCCAGGCCCTGGCTGGGAGGGACTGTCTCTCCCGCATCTCCCAGTTCCCACCTGGGACCCTCTGCAGTGTCCTGAGGAAGGCCCCTCTGGGCTCGCTTTCCCGGGGCACGCCTGTGCAGACGGTGACCTGTGACTTGGTCGGGGGGTGGGGTGGGGGGCCCTGGGCCACGTGGTGATGGAGGGGCCCCTGCCTGGGGAAGCTCCAGTTTCCTAGAGACATCGTGTTTTAATTGGAAGGCCAGCCTCTCCCGCAGAGCCACAGCCCCGCCGCCACAGCCCCGGGCGGGCGAGGACAGTGTCAGGGCTCTGAGCGGGAAATTGCTACAGACAAGAAGTAAAAACGTACTGCTCTGGTTTCACTGGGAAGGAACAGAGAAAAGGCAGAATCTAATACTAGCCAAAAGCTGGGTTGTTGGTTAAGGAAAACTGTTGCTGTTGTGGCGATGTCAAGTCTGGGGTGGAGCGGAGCCCAAAGGGGGGCTGCCTTTTCTTTGCAAGGGGCTGGTTTCTCTGTCCCTGAACCTTCCCTCCATCCACAGGTGTCTGTGAAGCACCCACTCTGTGCCTGGGTCAGGGCTGGGCTCTGGGGTCCCCGCAGGGAATGAGGGAGGCGTGGTCCCTGTTACACCAGGGACATCCTGGATGCTTGGAGAACACACAGTGGGGCTCTCCCTCATCTGGAGGTTCAGGGAAGGCTTCCCGGAGAAAGCTGAGCTTCAGAAGGGATGGAAAGGATGAGAGGAGTTTGCCAGAAGAGGTCAGGGACGATCCTCCAGGGGGAGGGAATGGCAGAGGCAGAGGCTCACAGGTGGGGAAGGGCTTGGCTGGCCCAGGAGCGGAAAGGGTTGGAGAGGCCCTGCCAAACAGCCCTTGTTGAAGATTTGCGATTTTTGTGTTAAGAGCAGTGGGAATGTTTTTCGTGTGTCTGTGGGTATCGGGAGTGTCCACATCACCTGGGCCTTCCCCAGGGGCTCTCTCGGTGAGCAAGTGTTCCCCGGGCAGTGAGGTGGCTGACTTGGGGGCAGCAGTTGTGTCTGGGTTGCCCAGAGCCTCCTGGTCCCTGGCCGCCCCCGCCTTGTCTGGCCCTGGCCCAGCTGCTGTGAGATCCAGGCCACTGAGAAGCCCATACCCTGAGTCGCTGGGGCAGGGGTAGCTAGACAGAAACCAGAGCTGCCCCTGGCCCTCCGGGCAGGCTGGGGTCCTAGGGCAAGGGCAGCCCTGTGGTCCCCACACAGCTCAGTAGAATCGGAAAGCCAGCCCAGTGCATCCAGTGGGCCCCCTCAGGGGCAGGGTGCACCAGGCAGTGGCCTGGCTCTGCTGCGCGATTCTGGCCCAACCTCACCCCCGCTTGCTGCGTGATCTCGGCAAGTGTTCATCTCCCTGGGCCTCAAATCCCTCATCTGCAGAATGGACATCATAATAGTGCCTGGCTTTGGGCTGTTCAGGGGAGTTGTTCGGGTGGGCTTTCCGCCCACCTGGCCCCCAAAAGATGTTCATTAGACACCATTTGCTTTCTCTCTCATGCCCCCGACACTCGGCGGGAGGGCAGTGCACAGGTTAGGACTGTCAACTCCCTTCCCAGGTGGAAAAGCTGCAAGGAGAGAGGTTTCCCAGGGCCCTAGGGAAGAGGAGCTGAGATTAGCAGCAGGGTTGTGGGTCCCAGAAGCTTGCCCCAGGGGCTGTGCTGGTACCTAACCATGCTTTCCAGAAGAGAGACAGGTTACCCAGCCAGCGCCCTCAATACTCACACAGGGCCCAGACCCCTCTGCCCCGTCCAGCCCTGCTTGGCCCCCAGGTCCCCTCTCTGGAAGGACAGTGTGATTCCTGCAGCCCGGATTGGCTGCCGGCTGGACCTAACCACTGCTCCTGTGCAGAATGAGCATCTTGCTTTATTTTCCATGGCACAAATTATAACCATATATAATTTCTTGACAAATACCATCTACAGAACACAACTGTTTTTATAACCTGGTGTTTGAGGTTAAAAACTCAAATCAGAGATTAATTGCAGCTTCCAGAAGGTCTGTGGATAAGATGGCCAGGGGAGGAAGGCTGAGATGTTCAGCTATGCCTCCTGGGATTGCAGATGGGCTCTCCAGCATGCCTAGAACATGCGCACGCGCACACGTGCACGCACACAACCAGTCCCTGGCTCCTGCAAAGCTGGTTTAGGCACGGTGCTGGCACTCACGGGAAAGCTGATCTCACACCGGCTTCCTTCTCTGCCCAGGACGCTGTGTCCAAAGGACCATCAGAAGCAGGTTGCCTGATGGTAAAGCAGCCCGGGGTTGGTGGCGGCAGATCACAGAGGGAGGGACACGCACAGAACCAGAGGCACCAAGAGAGGTGAACGTTGTGGGGTTTGCCTCCACTGGGTGCCAGCACTCGGCTGCTCCGAAACCCACCCCTCCTCCACCTCCCCAAGCCAGAACCAGACGGAAATCTACCTGAACAGTGGGTCTGAGGGCAGAGCAGATGGCATGGGATGGGAGCTCCAGTTGGGGACACGGGAAAGCTGGGTGAGCCCCATTCCAGAAAGGCCAAAGCCTGGATGTGTCCCTTTCAGCACCCGGGACCAGCTCGGAGCCCCCCACAGAAGAACCTCAGGTCTCTGTGAGGATGGTGGGCGCATGTTTGCTGCTTTACTCAAAGTGGGGAGCAACAGCAGTGGGGCTGCTCCTCTCCCACCTTCCCGCAGGAACAGGCAGGTCCCAGAGGAGGCAGTGGCCAGGGTCTAACTCAGGAGGAGGGCAGCTCCGGGAACTTCGTGTGTGCCAGAGGCACCAGGGAGAGGAGGTCCAGCATGGGGACAGGGTGTCAGACCAACCCCACGTGGCTCCCTGGGCCAAGGGGGTTCCCCGCCCTGAGCCTCAGTTTCTTCATCTGCCAAGTGGGGATGATGCCAGCACCTCCCCAGAGCTGTGGGCTGTGAGGCTGCGAAGAGGGGGGCACCGCATGTGGTACCGCGTGGCCAGCTGCCACGGCTGCTCCTGCTGATGTTATTATTACTTCCATCGCTATTATTAGCAACTCCTCTGTGGGCCCCTGAGCGAGGATGGGCTGAGAACCCAGCCACACCCCTGGCAGCCGCAGGGCCCCAGGGACCCACATCTCCCCAGCTTGGGGTTGGGGAACTGTCCCAACTCAAACTAGCTCCATATTAAGGCAAAAACCCCGTCCCTCCACCCCCAGCCCCACCCTGGGGCGGGACAGTGGGTGCAGGGGCTTGTTTATTCCCTTTGTCCTTCAGGGTGGATGGAGGGGCGGGGGTGCAGGCGGTGTCTCCACCCTGTCTCAGAGTGGCTCTTCCCCATCCCGGGACTGTGTGGGTCTTCAGCCCTACCAGCCCAGCATGCAGATGAACAAACGCCTGGGCCCTAGGGCAGGCGCAGGGGCAGCCCCAGGGAGAGGCTCCGGCCTCAGGGCTTGCAAGTGTCGCCATCTTCCCCTCCCCCGCTGTGCCAGTCCTACCAGGCCACCAGCACAAGAGACTTCTTCGCTGAAGCCACGGCCCGCAGGGAGGCCCCCACTACGGACGAAGCTCACGACACACATGATTTCCCCTCGTCTTTGCAGATGAGAAACGGGCTCCTTCATGCAGCTGTGTTCTCTGAGCCCCGCTGTGTGGAGGCCCTGGGCAGACATCCACAGTCAGCCCTTAGGGAGCTCACAGGGAGCGGAAAACGGACAATTAACTGAGGATGACACAGGTACTTTATTGCAGTGCCGCCTCCGGGGCTCAGAGACCAGGAGTCACCACTCCAAGGCTGCACAGCCAGCACCTGGCAGAGGTGGCGTTCAAGCCCAGGCTCAGTCTCCAGAGCCGCCCCCGACCTGCCCTCCGCACTGCGCAAGGCTGTGGCCAGCGGGAGCCCCGCCCAGCAGGCTGCAAAGATTCACATCCCAAATTCATTCGTAGGGAGAGACCCTGACAGCCCATGTGGCAGGGTGGGGCTGGGAGCAGAGGAGAGAGGATTCCAAAGGCAGGTCCACGAGTCCGTCTGGCACTGTGCTCCCCGCAGACTTCGGGGCGAGGGGTTCCCAGGTGGGGGCACACGACTCTAGTTCTGCCAGAATGAGGACAAGGGTGCAGGCATGGCTGGGCCCCGGCAGTGTGCCAGTCAGTACCATCAACTGTGATGGATAGATGACTGGTCCCCAGTGACTTAAGCAAGATGAAGATATGCTGAAAGCGCAACTTCTAGACATCTGGGTGGACTTAAGGCACGACTGGATCCAGGCTTAAACAGTGGCACTGGGACCTGGGTTGTCCGTCTCTGGCTCCACCCTTTCCTATAGAGGAGAGACACACAGACATACAGACACACATGCATGTGCACAGAGAGCCAACAGAAAAGCAACCAGAAGTCTCAGCAAAAGCCACTGTGCCATGATGGAGTCCCTGCCCACCTCTGAGCCAATCCCAGCGGCAGTGAGAAGCCGAGTGCTGATTGGCCGAGGCCTGGGCAGGGTAGGGCGGGGCCTCACCAGAACCCTTTGGACCAGGAAGGGCGGGAGGCTGCTCTCCCAAGGGTGCTCCTGGACCTGAGTGAGCTCAGTTTATAGAATTCCCTAGATAGCACAGGGCCCTGCTTTAAGTACTTCCTGTGGTGAATTATCTCACCCATTCTTCACGGAGGCACCCTTTATTGTGCCTGCTTTATAGACGAGGCTCAGAGAGGTCAAGTAACTTTTCCAAGGTCACCCAGCTTATGGGTGGAGTAGGGGACACTCACTCCATGGCCTCTGTCACAACTATGACTCTCAAAATAACCAAAGCCTGCCCCAGAGGCCTGGCTGGCTGGCACTGGGCCACCCTGCCACCATCGTGTCCCCTCTACCAGGGCAGGCAGTTGTGTCACTGAGGCCCCACCCACACTCTTCCTGGGCTGAGGCGTCCATCTGGCCAGTGTGGGCCCTGCGGGCTGAGCGGTGCCCAGAGGGGTGGTGACAGGAAGCTGTGGAGGGGTCGCGTCACCCCCCTACCTGGCCCCAGCACAGGCCTGGGGCCCAGGGCCCCCCTCCCGTGGCAGCAACCCCTCATTACGTTAAACACGGCGGCAAATACACCTGACCCGCAGCCAGAAGCAATGGTGGACTTTGGTGTCCGGTTGACGCGCCGTCACGTGCGGCCAATACTTCATTGACCGTGTGCTAATTGCCCTCCTGTGCTGTACTCCGGCATTAACTAAAAACTGTTCTTCAGGTCCTCCACGTTCCTGGGCCTCTGACAAGCCCCCGGGCCTTAGGCCTTGTGCACCCAAGGACTAAATGGCCCGAGGATGTGACAAATTCATCCATCCATCCGTCCCGTGTTTACTGAGCACCTGCCTGTGCCAGGTGCTGCCACGCAGGCAACCCTGGGGGTGAAGTGGCTGGGAGAGGCGCACAGGCCGCCCGCCTTTCCAGGGCAGTGAGGGGAGCGTTCCTACAGGAAGTGGCTTCTAAGAAGAGAGGTGAAAGCTGGGCTGGGCTTCATGAAGAGGTGGGAAAAATACCCCAGCCAGAGGGAACGGCACGCGCAAAGACAGAGTGCGAGGGTCCGAGAGCACGGGGAGGCCAGTGAGGCTGAAGGGGGCAGGTCTGATGCCGGGAAGTGGACCCTGCTTTGGCCCGCTAGCTCTCGTCTGGGTCTTGCCGAGAGCCAAGGTCAGGACCACAGCGAGGGGAGTAGGACACCTCAGGTGCAAATGGAAGGCTGTGCGGTGCAGGGGCCCCGGGTGCGGGGCGGGGCCTCCTTTTGCACCTGGGGCCTCATTCGCCTCCCCTGGGCCAGGACCTGCGTGGAACACAGTGGAGCTCCCTGCTTAAATGGAGCTTTGGAATTTGCCTTCAAGATTGGCAGCCCCTCCTCCGCCTGCCCCCCTCCCCTCCTGAAAACACGACGTGGGGCGTGGGTGAGGGCTCTGGCAGGATGCCAGTGCAATCGGAGGCGCCCAGGCGGGGGCCAGGCCAGGGCAGCGGAGAATTAGGCAAATGCACAAACCTGTTGCAGGCTCTTTTCCACCTTGGATTGGCTCGGACTCAGGGACAGCCCCCTGCAGAGGGTGGAGAGTGGTGGGGCAGGTCTGCTTCCTCAGCTGGAGTCTGGAGAAGTGGCTGCATCTGGCCGGTCGGTGGCACGTGGAAGGGAAGGGGTGAAAGTGGCCCGTGGCAGGGCAGGGAGTTGGCTGCGCAGCCCGCCCCCTTCGGGTAGGTGCTTGTCAGCCACGGTGACACTCGTGGGTCCCATCCTGACATCCAGGCTTCATCTCACGGAATCCTCACATGAACGTGAGTAACAAACTCTACAGACAAGGAAACTGAGGCATAGAGAGGAAAGCAACTTGCAAGACGGAGAGCCAGCGGCCTGAGCCCCTTTCTGTCACTGTGCCATGGAATCATGACACCCGGGTCAGGGTGGCACTCTCATTATGCCCACCTGAGATTTGGGGAGCAGAAGGGCAGCACGGCCTAGGAGATGAGGGCCGATGACAGCCTGGCCCAGACCCCAGCCGGCCAAGCCTGGGGTGGCAACATCAACTCGCTGAGCCTCAGTTTCTCCTTTGATGACGCAAGTCAGTGACAGTACCCCCAGCACAGTTACTGAGCGTGCCTGGGGAGGGGCTTTGAGGACCTTCAGTCTCTACCCCTCTCTGTGCCCCCCCAACACGAGTGCCAGCACACCAATCTCACATTTCCCCCGTGGGCACCGTCCACGTCAGGACAAGGTCTGTCTGAGCCTGAAGGAGAAAGGCCGGGAGGGCTCACTGGGCCCTCATTTCTGCCACTCTGCCTACTGCCATCGACGGCGTGGGGCCCCGAGAGGCACCTGAATCCTGGGAGCTCACAGCCTAGCAGGGCCCGAGACAGGAGACCGAGCCTAGAAGCCAGTGTGTGGGGGCTGAGGCAGGCCTGTACACTAGGCATCAGGGCATCAGGGAGGGCTTTTCAAGCAGGGTCTTGGAGAACAAGTAGGAGCCCATCGTTTGCCCTTTTCACTGGTTCACACTGCACCACCATCTGGCTGTGTGGCTTTGGGCCTAGCAACCTCCCCTCGGTGACCTCAGGCTTCTCATTCATAGAGAGGAATGGAAAGTGCCTGTCCTGCTACTGGAATGACGCAGTATGTAACCTTTTCAGATTAGGGTCTGAATGAAGTCTAGAAGGTTCCATGTTGTTGCTTTCAGATAGGCTCATGGCTTCGGGCGCTGCTTTCATGGCATAGGGAGACACTCCTGTGCCTCCTAACACACTCCTGCCTCCTCTCCAAATCGCTCCTCTTTCAACCTCCCTGCCTCCACCACCAGCTCTTCTCTGAGCTCGCAAGTGCTCGTGTCTTCAGTAAGAAGCCTGCCAGCTTCGGTTCTAAATCCTGCCCTGCCGCTAGCTAACAGGATGACCCGGCAAGCCGTCACGCTCTCTGAGCCTTGGCTTCCTCATCTGTAAAAGGGGAATAAACGACAGTGCTTATCTCCCAGGGCGGTGCCAGATTTTGGTGAGACGGTGTGCTTATCGCAGTGCCCTGCACGCAGGAGTCACTCCACGAGAGTTAGCAGAATCCATCACCTCCCGTTCTCCCACCTTGCACCACACACTGTGCTTGGTTACTTGAGTTATCCCTAAAACAACCCTGTAGGTAGATGTCCATTTTGCAGATGAAGAAACAGAGGCTCATTTGGGGTAAGTGGCCCATGGCCATAGGGCTGGGGCTCAACTCCCAGCTGGTCTGATGCCTGAAGACCATGCACTTGACATTGTCAGCAAGTGGTCCTCAACCCTGCCTGCACGCCAGCAGGACTGGAGAGCTTTCGGTGAATGCTGATGGCCAGGCCCTACCCAAACCTGGGGTAGTCTACCCCTGGAGTAGACTCTCAGGGGTGGGGTTGGGGGCGCTCGGCATCTTATTTTAAAATCTCCACCCTGCCGTATCCGGTGATTGCACTGCACAGCTAGGGCTGAGCACCCCAGTTCCACCTTGCTGCTTCCATCCCTCCCACCTTAGCAGCACCCCCATCCTCTGTTTTGGGTGTTTGGGGTGTCCATCATTCTTTTCTTGAGAGCTGGCATAAAAGCTGCAGGCTTGAGTTTTCTCCAGTGTGACTTTTTCAGCCCTCTGGGCACACTTTTGAGGGTGACAACTCATTTCCAACAGGCCCTCGCTGCTCGGAGTGGGTGGTGGAGTTAGGCACACACATTGTATCATGTTGATGGGAAGGATTCGAACCCTGATCAAGGTACCCAGGATCTGGGGGCTTGACAGGACCCTCCAAAAGGCAGCAGTTTGGGGGTGCTGCTAGTCCTCGATAGACACGACTCATGGTAACAAATCCAAGGTTGCTGTACACCACGGTGCCAGCTCCAGCTAAACACGTCTGCATGTGGGTACGGGTGGGAGCCCACCTCCCTTAGGTGGGCGATAAACCACAGTGGTGTGCGCGTGCCAGCTCGTGCCAGCTCATGAGAGACAATTGTGAAGTTTTCAGAATTTAGGAAGCTGGTTCTCAAACACAGATGCTATTAAAAATTAAATTACATAAACTTGCAATCACATTATATTTAAAAGACAAGCAATATAAACTCATCCCTTTCTAATAATTTTACACTTTACTATTATTTATGCTCTTGCGGTTACTTGCGTTTGTGATGTCTGGACGGGTGGCGGCAAGACTACATGCTGGTGTGCTTGGGCACCTCTTCTCGATTTCGCCTTCGCTGATGTCATGGAGCTTGAAATCGGCCAAAGTGGAAGTATTTGTACTCCAGTGTTTGGCAGACATACCCAAGAAATTAGCGAACACTAACTTAAAGGTCTCCCATCTCCAGCCCCGAGCCAGTTGTGAAATTTATTTTTGTATTTTCTTTTTCGTTTTTACATAGACTTTATTTTTTAGAGCAGTTTTAGATTCGCAGCACAATTGAGCAGAAAGGACAGAGATTTTTTTGTCACAGTCAGTGAACCTACATTGACGCATCATTCTCTCCGGAGTCCCCAGCGCACATCAGGGCTCACTCGGTGTCGTACGTTCTGTGGGCTTGGGCAAGTGTGTGATGACACGCATCCACCGTTTAGTGCCACGCCTCCGTGCCCGTCTGTGCATCCCTTCCTCCCCTGACTCCTGACGGCCACTGATCTTTTTACTGTCCATAGTTTCGCCTTCTCCAACGTCATACAGTGGGAATTACACAGTCCGTAGCCTTTTCGGATTAAGGTTACTCCGTGTCATTTCATGACTTGTTAGTTCACTTCTCTTTAGCACTGAATAATATTCCATTGTCTGGGTGTACCACAGCTTGTTTACCCATTCACCTACTGAAGGACATCTTGGTTGCTTCCAAGTTCTGGCGATTATGAACAAAGCCACTATAAACATCCGTGTGCAGGGTTTGTGCGGACGTAGTTTTCAGCTCCTTTGGGCAAATACCAAGGAGCACAATTGCTGGATTGTGTGGTAAGAGTATGTTTCGTTGTGTAAGAAACTGCCGAACTGTCTTCCCCAGTGGCCGTGCCATTTTGCATTCTTACAGCAGTGAGCAAAGGGTCCTGTCGCCCCACAGCCTCGCCAGCATTTGGTGTCAGCGGTCTGGATTTCGGCCGCTGTAACGGCTGCGAGTGGTATCTCACTCTTGTTTTAATTTGCATTTCCCTAGTGACGTACGCTGACGCATCTTTTCATAGCTCATTTGCCGTCTGTGTATCTTCTTCGGTGAGGTGCCTGCTCAGGTCTTTTGTCCATTTTTAATCAGTTTGATTACAATTTCACTTTGTAAAAATGTTTTCTCACAGTAGATAGTCTTTTAAAAAGAATAAATTGTTCTCTCGTGGCCAAGCTTGCCTTGCTGTAATCACGTAGCGATATGGCATTTATGTGCAGGAAGTAGAATACCGTCCCTATTGTAAATACGTCAAGAGAGCTTGGATCGCTTCTCCTGCCACCACTGAGGCCCTGGACAGCGTTTGCCTCCTGGCAATGCCAGATTGCAGTTCGTTTATTTCCTTTAAGAGGCAAAAACGAACGCAGTTATATTCAAACGTACTTCTGTGACCTGTGTGAGCTTCCCAAAATGAACCTGTTGGGGGACAAGAGGTGGTGAGATGGTGGCACATGTGACGTGATTTGCTGTGTGCCTTGAGGTGGGAAGAGCCCCCACCGGGGAGTGAAGGCCGTGTCCCACTTTGGCTCTTTCTGGAACTCTTCCTGGGCTGGTGGCAGGTGCAGCTAATCAACCGGAGCACCTTAAAATGCTCCTTAACGCAGTGTTCCAAGCAGCCTCTGGCAGTCAGATGCGGCAGAGGGTGACACCGTGAGCCAGTCCGGGACTGAGCCCTGTCTACAGCCCCTTCTGACTTGGCCTTTCTATGTGGGCTGCTGCCTGGGGAGGAGGCAAGGGCAGACCCACCCCTGCTCGGCAGGAAGGCAGCGTGGGCTTAGTGTTCAGGAGCTGGGGTGCTGGAGTCCAGTGCATCAGGGTGTGGGTGAGTCCCAGCTCTTTCACTAACTTACTGTGTGACCTTAGAGAAGTTACCAGACCTCTCAGATCCTGTTTCCTCCTCTGCGCGAAGGACTTGTTGATGATACTTGCTTCCTATGGTTGCAGGTGTGAGGATTCCTTGAAGTCGTGTGTGCATGTGTGTGTATGTGTGTGTGTAAAGTGCCTAGCACATAGGAGGCTCCCTTGAGGGGCAGCTAGGGGAGCCCTGTTCAGAGTAGTCATGGTAACTGCTTTGGTGTCTGCACACGACCCTGGTGGTCCAATGAAGGCCTCGTGGCTGGGCACCAGCCCACCACACCGCCCTCCACCTGCCTGCAGCTTCCAGATAGAAGGGGCGCGCCATGGAGGAGGAATGGGGTGTGCTGCAGGCTGGCTCAAAGAGGGCTGGGGGCAGGGTCACAGCACCCACTCAACACCCCACAGGCAAGTGACTGGGCCTGGCCAGGGCCAGGGCCTCATGAAGATCCAGGGTCCTTCTGAAGTTCTAGGACTCCCTCCTCCACCCCCAGCCCAGTGTGGACAGGACACCTGCAATCGGCACCCCTCCAGAGGTGTCTGACTAAGAGGGACAGGGAGGGGGCCACGGGGTGGACGGAACGTGAAGGGGCCAGAGTTCTGTGACCAGAAATCGCCACAAGCTCTGGGGGTACCAGAGGAAACTGGCTTCAAAGATACAGGCTGTGAAGTGGCCGATGCCTGGGAGCGTAGGCGTCCCTCCAAACTCCCTGTCACTTGCTCCGCGCTCCACTTGACCAATTTGTTTGGTTTGGTTTTTCCACCCCAGCCTTGTTTTGTTTACCCCCCGCTGAGCCTGCCTGGGAGGAGCTCAGTCCTGGGATGGCAGGACCCACAGCTGCCTCCCCTTCCTGGACCCCCTGCCCTTCTCCAGGCCCCAGAATCCTGGGGGGTGGGGGGCAAGGGCCCCACCAGCCAGGACCTTTAACATGAGACTTGGCGGGAAAGGAAAAAGGACTCTGTCCGTGCCGAGTTCAGAGGGCTGAGCATGCTTGCCACGGCCACTGTGGAGCTTACTACCTTCAGGTTGGGAACTTTCAAAGAGTGTGGTTTTGTTCTAAAATCCAGAATTTCTGACAGCCTGAGTTAACAAGTCCCCCCGCCCCCGCTCCCACCCCCCAAGTGAATTGAGAGGGTATTGATGGGAACGTTCTCAACAGAATTTCTGCTCTGTCTGTAAGCAGCTCAGGGTGAGTGTGGCACTTTGATGTGGCCATTTCCTTATAAAGCTCCCTCTGAGGGGGAGGGAAGGTAAAGTTTAATCTGGAGCCAAGAAATTACTTGCGATCTGCAAGCGCCCGTGCTTAGCCCATAGGTGGGGCTGAAGGCCATCGGGGGCGGAAGACAGAACCCACCTCCACTCACCAACCCACTTTAGGTGGCTGATTCGTTATCATTTAATCTAGTATGGGGGACTGTCCCTAAAGATCACAGCCCCCTTTTCAAAAATAAAACAAACATATACCCTGGAATAATAGAAAGGCGTTTCTGAATCAGAGCGTCTCTCTCCGGAACAAGAGTAGTTCTGGAGTGTGCCCTCCGTTCCGGGTTCGCTATGCGGTGCAATCCGGATAAGCAGCCACCTTGCAGCCTTGCCAAGGGAAGGAGTCGCCCCGACTTCTGGAGAGTCCCCACAAGCCTCACTTCCCCCAGGAGTTTGGGTCGGAGGACCGCCGCTAAGGGATCAGGGCTGCAGCTGCGGAGGGGTCCCGAGAAAGGGCTGGCGGGGGAGGGTGCCTCCCAGGGCAACTTTGGGCAGCGCGGGTCCCAGGTGCGCGCTGCGCTGGCAGCTGAGGAGGGTGCAGCAGGGGTCTTCCCGGGGACTGGACAGCCCCGCTGATTGCCCGGCTCTGCGCTTTCTCGCTGTGTGACCGGGGGCGATTGACCTCCCTCCGCGGCCTCAGTTTTCCGGGCTGCGGAATGGGGATGGCAGCGGTACCCGCCTCACAGGGTTACTCTGAGTGGAGACGAGTCCATGCAGCGCCTAGCCCAGCCCAGCCCTTGGCAGGGGTCGGCGCTGAGCACGTGGGAACTGCTTCTGCTCCTCGCTGGGGGCCGGAGTCCCCGAGTGCCAGGGACTCGCTGCCGGATGGGAGCGGGTCCCCGCCCGGGATCTGGCGGGCCTGGGAGCGGGGGTGGAGGGAGGTGTCTTCGCTGGAGGGGAGCGGAGCGGCTGGGCGGCGGCGGGCGCGGGCCGCGCGGGGCTGGGCGCGCCGATCTATTAACGTCTGTGTGTCTGGGCCGCGGGGCTGCGGCGAGGCAGGCGCCAGGGGCTCGCCTGGAACCAGATGTGCCGCGGCGCCGCTCTGGCCGCCACCGGCGCGGCGCGCTCGCACGCACGGGCTGGCGCGCACATGGCCGGGCGGGGCGGAGGCGGCTGGCGCGCCGGCCCCGGCACCCCCTGGACTCCGGGCCGACCCCAGACCCGCGCGCGCGGCACAGGGACCCCCACCCGCCCCGCGCCCACTGCGCCCCGCCCGGGCGGGGAAGCAACCCCGGGACCTGGGCTCCGCGGGTGGGGTCCGCTTCGCCCGCTGGTGCTTTCCCCGGGGAGGGAAGGGTGGCTTCCCAGAAAACTCCGCCCCGCACTAGCGCCCCACCACCACCACCGGCGCTGGGGACTCTTCCCCGCCCCCCAAAGTTTATTTTCCTAAGTTTGTGCGGAAGATTTTTCGAAGTTCTGAGTCAGAGCTTCCCCTGAGATGAGGCGTTTGGGCCATACTGAGAAATGCCAAAATTGGGGGTGGCGAGGAGGAAATGTGGGGGTTGGAGGCTTTTAAGCGCAGGGATTCGGAAGGGGCTTTTCACCCACGGGGTAAGTACAAGGGTTTCATTGAGGCCTGTCCTCGCTTCACACCAAATCTGGGGCAACCGCAGGATGGTCCTCAGCCCTGGCCGTGGGTCAGCCCCCGCCCAGTCCCCTCCTAGGCATCCCTGGGGCGCTCTGCGCTTCCAGACCTAAGCGAATAGCCCCTGGCCTGGGGGTGACCACTCCCAGCAGGGGAGACTAAGAAGAAGCCCCTGGGTGTTGGGTGGGGAGGGGGCACTTAGGTCCCACCTCCACGGAGGCCACAGTGAGAGCCACGAGGAGGCGCAGGACAGGGCGGTGCGCAGCCAGGCCAGCCCCGTCTGGCTGCAGAGGAGACGGCCCCACCCAGCGCCTCGCGGAGGTCCCTTCACATCGCTGCCATCCCCTCCCTCTGGCCCGCGTTACTCAGAGTCCGAGGCCCAGAGAGGAGCAGTCCCAGACTGAAGGTGGCAGAGCTGGGAAGCGGAGGAGGTGGGATCCCACCCAGGCTGGCAGGCTCCGGAGAGCAAACCTTGGGCTCGGGGTCAGATATTGGACGCTCAAGAAACAAAGTGGTTCGTTTCTAAACTTTAGGAAGTAGAGGGAGAGTCCTGGGCCTAGTTGGTGGGGGCACTGGCCCCTCTGGTACAGGCCGTGCCTTCCCTCCCAGGGCAGGCTGGGGGCTCCTCCCCTGCAGGAAGGCGGCTGCTCCTGTTCCTCTGACCTTGAGCACCAGCAAAGCCAGGCCTTTCCCTTTGAGAAGGATTTCTCTGGCTCATGCTCTGGCCTCTACATTTAAGAAAAATCAATCAATCAACTAATTTCTGTGGATAGGAGGGTCTGGAAGGTGAGAAGGGCATGTAACAGTTTATAGTGCATAGAAGTTTTCACGTGTTTGGGTGGGTAGAGAATTGAAGTTACCTCCCCATTGGGACCCAAATTCCATTCATTCATTCACTCACATATTCTCTCAAGCATTTATTGAGGACCTACTATGTGCCGGTGCAGAACAAAGAAGATCCAATCTGTGGCTGTGGGTGGGCTTCCTGCCTGGTGCGGAAGGCATCCAGGAAGGGTGAGATCTTTCCTCTGGCACCTTTGGGACAGCCTCCACTTTGTGCGTGTGTCAGCACCAGGTCTGAGGAGGAGGCGTCCCAAGGAGCAGAGAGCTTGGTCTCTGAGGCACTAACAACAGCTGTTTAGGAGCAAGACTTCAGTGCCCAGGCACATGGTTGCTTCTGCCTCTCGGCAGCCTAAGTCTGTACTCAGCAATTACAAACACTGAGGTTTAGAGAGGTTAAGTAACTTGCCCAAAGGTTGCACGGCCAATATATGGCAAGTGTGGGATTTGACTGCATACTCATCTGACTCCAGATAAACATACTCATGGCTAATGTGATTTTTCACTTACTATGTCCCAGGCACTGTTTTAAGAACTTCGCATGTATTAACTCATTTACTTCTTATAACCCTACAAAGGAGATAATGTCATTATCCCCATTTTCTAGATGGGAAAACTGAAGCACAGAAGGGTTGTAACTTACTCAGGGTCTCTCAGCAGTGAAGCTGGGGTTTGAACCTGGGACACCTCACTCCAGAGTTCAGCTTGTAACCGTCGCACAGGGTGAATCACCGTTTATACTTTTGCGGGCTAGCCTGTTCTGCCCAACCTGGTGAGCACGTTCCTGCTGGAGAGGAGAGTGCTGCTGGAAGAGCTACTGCAGCAGTTAGGGTTTGGAAATCCAACAGAAGGACAAAGAATGGGACGTTTTCCACAGTGTTTACAGTAGAGGAAAATTGGAAGGAACCTGAATGTCCAATAAGAGAGAAATGACTGGGTAAGCAATTTCGGCATCCCCACTTGGTGAAGGGATGTAGCTGTTCACTAATCGTGAGGAAGGAGATAAGAAATAGTGCAAAAGGTTTAGGGTAGAGATTGAATGACTATCAGGGACCACATGCCCACCCTGCTTGGAGCCACTCGCAGCGAGAAGCACCCTACCTGCATCATCACACTGACTCTGCTGCATTCGATGGTGAGATAATAGCAGTCACCAGCACAACAGCTAATGTTACTTGAGCACTAACTGGGTGCCAGGTGTTGTCCGAGCACTTCAGGTACTGCTGACTCATTTATAGTGAGGAAACTGAGGCTCAAAAAGGTGAGGCGCCTTGTTCGCGGAGCTCCCAGAGCTGACATGTGAAGCCAGGACTTGAATGCAGCTATTTTCAGGAAAGTGGGAAGTGTTGGGCAGATTGTCCGCTGCATAACTGTAGGGGGAAGCAGTCACACTGTAGTCCATGCCCCTGGAGTTGTGCAGTGCACAACCCGTGCAACCATACACAGTGTCCCTGAGTGTGTCTGATCTTAATCCTGGACCCTTAATCCATGCCCCATCCAAAAAAGAAAATGATATTCATGCACATTGTAAGTGGAGTCATGTGATAGCTGGATATGTGTGAACATGGGACAGAAAGGATGCAAAAAATTAAGCAGGTATGCTGGCATGGTGGGATTGATAGATTTTTCTCTCTTCGAATGTCCTCCAGTGCCAGTTTTTGTTGTTGTCATTGTTCCCCCTCCTTTAAAAAAAAAAAAAAAAAAGGAAAGAAGAAAAATTAGAATATCTAGAGCAGCTCTACCCAATAGAACTTTCTGTAGTAATGGAAATGTTCCATATCTGTGGTGCTCAATATGGCAGCCACTGGCCACATGTGGCTGTTGAGGCCTTGAAATGTGGCTAGTGGGACTGAGGAATGGAATTTGCCTTTTCGTTTCATTTCAATCAGTGAAAATCCAAGCGGAGATGGCTGCATGCAGCTGGCAGCTCCCGCGTGGGACAGTGCTGCGGATCCGCTTCTCATTTAGAGCCATGTCATTCCCAGACGGCGGCTCTCAAGCTTGCGGTTCCTAAACTTGTGGGCAAGAAGAATCTTGCACATCTCCAGCTGGTCCCTGAAGATGGGAATGTCCCTTTTTAATAAGCTGCCCAGGGATTTCCTAGGCTAATTGTCAATGGACACCCCTTTGAGAACTTCAGATCTGGTATCTGCCCTTCCACTGTGGGACCTCCAGTGTGGCAAGGGGGGCAGGGCTGCTCCCAGAGTCGTGGCTGAAGGTGCTGGAAATGCTGCCTTCAGGTGTTAGCAAGGTGGTCCTGGAAAGACAGTCCCCATGTGCTGCCCCTCAAAGTGTAAGCTCAGCATACTGGGGGACCCACAGGGAAAAGGACTAGGACTCGCCATGAGGCTGACTTTTCTAGAGTCAGGGCTGGCTGTTTTGCAAGGATGTGATTCGGAACATGTCACAGATGGCTCCGTGCCCAGACGCTGTGTGCTCGCCCCGCTGGTGAGGCAGTCCTGGGCCGCCACAGCAGCCAGTGGGGTGCCCAGTGGAGTCTGGGACGCAGACAGGTACCCACCCTGCCGACCCACGGCAGGGGAGCCTGGCGAGTGCATGTGGGCAGAGTGCTCAGATTTGTTCAGGTCGAGAGCGGTGGCCAACCGAGCCACAGAAGTCTCCGTACCTGGCCACTAGCACTTGCCCTGAGTTCCCGGCAGGTGCTGTGTGCCCACCTTGGGAGGAGAGGGGAGCCCCGCACTGGGCCCTTGGCAGCAACCTCACCCTGGTCTGGAAATGGTTAACTTCGCCAAGGTCAGCTTTTGTGCAGCCACTTTGGGGACAGACGCAGTGGACATAAATCACTGCCTGGTCACTGCCCGGCTGGTGACCTGGGTTAGGCACTTTACCTTCCTGAATGTCATTGTCTCTAACCACGAACGAGGCTTAGTAACAGCCTGCGTTTAGAAGACAGGGCTTCAAAACCCAGTGCTGGGCACATAACAAAAGCTGAGTAAATGGAAGCCAAAAAAAAAAAAGCTGGGGGTGGGGCAGTCCTGCTGGCCTCACCAGGCCCACGCTGCGGCGAGGGGCGTCGCAGAAACACTCGAGACCGCCCTTGGAGCTTCACCCAGAGAGCTGAGACACATTTTCCAGCATACCCAGAACTCACAAATGGGTCATGAAAACCTCCAGTGGTCCTTGAAAGTGCGCCTCTCCGGGAGCAGCAGCGCCCAGAGCCCCGTCTCGGCAGGTCCTGCCAACCTCGGGGGTGGGAACTCCGGGCCCTGCCTCTGTCTGGGCTGCTCTTGTGGAGGGCTGGCCGGGGACCCCCAGACGGGCAGGGGCAGAAGGCTGGTTCTTCCGGGGCAAAAGAACTGATTTTCTGTCAAGCTGACTCTTTAGGGTGGGGTCTATGGACAAGATTCAGAGTCACATATGAGTTTTCTGTGCACTTGTGTTTTTCTGGGGAAGGGTCCACAGAGTTCCTCAAAGTCCTCAAGGAGCTCATGATTGACACGGGAAGAACCAAAGAGCCAGGGCCAGGTTTCATTTGGGACAGAGAATGGTGGGGACGACGGTCATCTTTGAAGCACCACTGTGTTTACATGTTCTTAGGATGGCCCAGTGCTGTCCCATCCTGGCTGAGCCGCCTGAGAGCGGGGTATAGCGGCTGTCTTTGTTCCAGTGTACAGATGGTGAAACTGACGACCCAAGAGGGGAAATCCCTTGACTAAGCACACTCAGGGAGCAATTTTTCCCATTCTCAGATGCTCGGGGGAGGAAGGCCTGTGCCGTCTGGGTGGGCTGCTGGCTGCCCCCCCAGCCCAATTGCTGGGTCGGGACACGCTCTCCCGCATCCTCCCAGGAAGCCCAGGACCATAAATGGGGGCAGAAAGGGCAAAGTGTGTGTCCTCAGGCATCAGACCTCAGTGGACAGAACTTGGGGTCCCACTGCCTTGCTGTGAGCCCATGGCTAAGTCACTGCCCCTCTCCCATCTGCAAAACAAGGGGCTTTGACAGATGACCTCTAAGGTCCCCTGAGACTCTGAGTCCTTGAGAGGGCAAGAATAACAGGTTTGAGACCCCAGAGCTGTTTGTAGGTCTGTTTCAAAATGTCTCTGTGCCCGGCCCTCAGCCCTTGCCCCGACTTATTAGCTGGCTGCAGGCTTTGGGGGGACCAGGTGCTCTTAAATGGCAGAGAAGAACTCACACTGGGTCCTTATAGAAAACTTCACCCTGGTCTGAAAATGGTTAATGAGGGCAGTTTTCCTCCAGATACCAGCCCCTTATTAAAATGTAGGCTTTACAATAAATTTGGCATTTGGCCATCAACTTTAGATTAAAACCAGACGGGACAGACACTAACCCCCTTCTTAGACCAGATTTTGAGCAGTGGGCTGCTCCTTTTCCCCTCGGAAGACCGACCCCCTGACTCTTACCCACCCCTGTGCCCCGACTCCAGCAGGTACCCTCCCCTGCTCTCTGGAGTTTGGTGTTGGGGTCTCAGGAGTAGAGGAGACTGGGCTGAACACAGATGTGACCAGAGGCACCTGGAACTTTGAACCCTGGCTCCCGGTGCACTGGGGGCTCCAGGGGAGGCTGCCAAGATGCCACGCCGGGAGCCAGAGCCTCAGAGACGGTCAGCTGTGGTAGCCTCTGCCCTCCTGGCCCCTTGATGTGCCTGAGACCGGGAGCAAGTGTCCTCTGCCTGGCTGCCTTGTCTCTGCTCCCCCCGGGCCCAAATACCCCATCTCTCAAGGCTCCTGGGCCTCAGAAGGACCTTGGGCCTGGCCTGTCCCCACCTCTGGCTGTGGCAGCGCCACGTGGGAACATTCTGTGTGAGAACCACACCTCCTACTGAGGTTTCCCCAAAGACCCTGACCCAGAGCTGGCCTGGGGCCTCCTGGCTGGGCTGGGCCAGGGTCTGCGCCTGGCCGGCTTCCGCCTGCACTCCCTGCCACCCCCTCCCCGCAGCAGTTTGAGCGTGGGGGATTTGGGGGTCTCCTGTGCTAGCCGCTCTCTGCCCATCCCAGTGTTTCTCTCTGTGTCACCCCTTTTCTCCGTGTTCTTTTAAATAATGTTGTCAAGACGTCATTCACGTACAGTTCACCCATTTCGAGTGTGCAGTCCAGTGATTTTTAGTCTATCCAGTTGTGCGACCATCATCACAGTCGATTTTAGAAAATTTTCACACCCCAAAGAGAAACCCTGCACCTTTTAGCTGTCACTCTCCAATCCCCCTCCCCCTCCCCTCAGCGCTGGCAGCCACCGATCTACTTTCTGTCTCTGTGGATTGGCCTATTCTGGGCATTTCATATAAATGAAATCATACACTATGCAGCCCTCTCTGGCTGGCTGCTTTCACTCAGCAAAATGTTCTCAAGGTTAATCCGCAGTGTAGCATGCAGAACCACTTCATTTCTTTTTGTTGCCCAATGATATCCCACTGTATGGAGAGACCACATTTTATTATTTATCTGTTTACCAGTGGCAGGGCATTTGGTTGCTGTCACCTGCCGGCTGTTATTACTAACGTTACTATGTACATTTGTGTACCAAATGCTGTGTGGACAAGTTTCATTTCTCTTGTGTCTGTACTCAGGAGTGGAATTGTCCCGTGGTGACTCTGTGTTTGACCTTGTGAGGAACCGCCGGGCTGTTTCCAAAGCGGCTGCACCGTTTTGCATTCATTCAGCAGTGTGAGGGTTCCAGTTTCCCCACGTCGTCACCCACACGTGGCGTTCGCCTGCCTTTGATCCCGGCCACCCCGTGGGTGCGAAGTGGCGTCTCACTGTGGTTTGGGTTTGGGTTTCCCTGATGCTAATGGTGTTGAGCATCTTTTCATGTACTTATGGGTCATTTGTGTATTTTCTTTGAAGAAATGTCTGTTCAGATCCTTTTCTGATTTTTAACCTGGGTTATTTGCCTTTTTATCGTTGAGTTGTAAGAGTTCTTCGTATCTTCTGGACACCAGCCCCTTACCAAGTACGGGGTGCGCAGGTACTTCTCCTAGTCCGTGGGCCGCCTTTTCGCTTCTCAGTAGTATTCACGACAGTGTTTAACTTTGATGAAGTCCAGTTTATCTTTTTTTCTTTAGTTGGTTGTGCTTTTGTTGTCATGTGTAAGAAACCACCGCCTGGCCCCCTTTGAAGACAAAGGGAACTGGCTTTGGAGGTCTCGACTTCCCATCCTTCCCGGGTGTGAGGCATTCCTTCGTTTCCATAATCATTCATTCAGAAATATTTTTGAACCGAACTTCTTGCCCAGGCCTGGGGACACAGCAGTGACAAGGGAAACCCAGTCCCTGCCTTTCTGGGGCTTAGAGTTGAATGGGGTACACAGGCATGAGGCAGAAACCAAAACGCAGGACTTTCTGTTTTGGGTGATGACAGAGTGCGCGGGCGGGAGAGGGCCTAGAGCCTAAGCAAGGCGGCGCCCTAGTCTGGGGGCCGGAAAGCCTCTCAGGGCGCGTGTGGGCTGAGGGCTGAGACCGAAGGCTGGGTGGGCGCGAGCCGGGGCCGAGGTGCGGTGGGATGGGGAGTGCCGGGCCGAGGTGCGGTGGGATGGGGAGTGCTCCGGCAGAGGGGACAGCGTGTGCAAAGGCTTGAGGTGGGAAGGAGCTTGTGCTGCCTGCCAGGGGCAGCTCCTGTTGTCGCACTGGCCCCTCTACTAGGGTATTGGGGTCTGGTGGCCCCAAGGAAATGTGCGCAGCATGTCATGCATTTAGGGGAGAGGCTCCAGACCCCAGAGACCCAGCAGCTGCCTCCACGTGAGGTTCCTAGGGGACACGGGAAGCCTCCCCCAGCCTCCTATGAACTCCAGGGTCTTCCCGAGCCTGCTGAGGCCTCCTGTAGCCACACTAGTCACCAGCCTCTGGGCTGGGGGTGGGGGAGGGCAGTCCCCCAGGCTGGGGTGGCCCATGCCTCTGGGCTCTCACATGCTATGTCGAGGCCTGGTGAGGCCACGAGATGGGCGGTGGGGCCCCCAGGGGACCTCTTTGACCCCGAGGGCCCCACCGCCTCTTCCCTCCTTGCCTTCCTTCCCGAGATGTGTTTCTCCTTCCCTCAGCTGGCAGCTATAAAAACGTGTCGGCATTTTGGGTTTTTGTTCAAAATTAATGAGGTGAAACATCCTTAAAAGTGTGGCAGGGCAGTGGCTGGGGTAGCCGGTCTACACCTCCCCCCGCAACCCCCAGCCCCTTCCTCGAGCCCTAAGGACGTGACTCAGACTCAGCGGTGGCCAGCCCTTTATGGCTCCCTAAGGAGGGGCCTAGACCCCGGCAGGAGGGCAGGCTCTGCAGGCTTCCCCTTCTGGCGGCCGATGCCCCCATTCATTCATTCTTTCACTGCTCTGCATTTATGGAGAGTTCACCTGTGCCAGGCCCTGCAGTGGGTTCCAAGGAAACAAAAAACAGTAAGTTCAAGTCCCTGCTGGACCAGTGACCCACACTCACCCTACGGTGTGACAGAGCTACAATGGGAGAAGCGCAGGAGTCTTTGGGAGCTTAATCCTGGGGGTCCAGGATGGCTTCCTGGAGGAGGTGGCATCTCTGCTGAGACCTGAAGGTGAGCTAGGGAGGGAGAGAGGAGAGATTCACAGCTCAGGAGAGGTCGCAAGCTCAGGCAGGGGTCCACAAGTGGGAGCGTGTGGCATGCCCTATGTGAGCACTGATCCCAAGGAGGTCGTGAACATGGCACAGCAGCTGGGCAGCCCTGAGACCACTCGAGGCCACCAGCCCTGGCTCCACCTTCTGGGGTGGCCTGGGTGACCCCAGCCAGCAGTGGGCTCCAGGGACGTGATGATGGACGTCTGCCTGCGTGAATCTCAGCAGAGGACGTGGGCCCTGCGTGCCTCATCCCTGGTCCCTGGGTGTCTGGGGCTGAGGCTAGCGTGGCCTGGGACGGAACCGGCTCTCGGGCCCCTTGTTAGGAAGGCAGGCTGGGGGCGGGGGTGGTGGTGGTGGCTGGAATGCCCTGGAAGCCCAGGCACCTTCTCCCGGGACCTTGTTCCCTCTTCTCCTTGCTCCTCCCTTCCCTCCTGCCTTGAAACGCTGCTGAGCCCAGCTCTGTGCCGGGCCTGACCATGTCCCCTCCCTCACAGGGGACTCCAGCGCATGCCCCAGCTCAGAAATGCTTCTGCGGCCTCCAGCACCCCTCCTCTTGGTTTCTCCACGTGCCCTTAAGCTCCTGGGGAGACCCGCAGAGTCCCACCACATGAGGACCCGGGAGGCTCTTGGGGCCGGCTGCCTGTGCCAAGGTGACTCGTGCAGCCACAGGGGGAGGTGGTTGAGACCCTGGACTATGTTCTGGTCTCCAAGTTCAAATCCCAGCTCTGGCCTTTACCGGCCATGTGGCTTTGGCATGTTGCTGAACGCTCTGTGCCTCAGATTCCTCGTATGTAAAATCCAACCAGGAACCGCCCATGTAGGATTGTTACAGGGGTTACATGTGGCAGCTCTTCAGGTGAGATTCCTGAGCCTGGGAGCCATTAACAGGTTCACCCACGGCCACTCTGCTAATGAGCCGGACCCGCCTGAAATCCAGGCCCCGGGACTGTCCTCCTCCATAACCACTAGGCTGCACCGCCTCTCATTGCTTACCGAAAGAGGTCCTCCCTCCCAGGGCACTTGTGTCCTCGTGGATGCAGCGGCAGCTAAGGATGTGGTTTCCAGAGTTCCCATCTAAGTCCTTCTCCCAGGGGCCCTCGAAAGGAACCCAAATCTCTACCAACAGACCTGGGGTGGGGCGAGCCACAGCCCCCCCGCCCTCCCCCCCAGCCCACCTCCACTTCCCGCCCGGCCCTTCCCAGCTGTAAGTATTTCTGCAGCAAAGGGGCTGCTCTGACGAAGGCCCAGTGTTAATTTGTTAAATCCACCTCAAGGTCCCAAGGACCCGTTGTTTGTTTTTCGATCGTGTTGGCAGAGATCACATGGGGGGTGGGGGGTGCTGCTTATTTGGTCAGAATAAATGTTAATTAATAAAAGTTATTTATTTGGGTTGGAGCTCGCCGCAGCCCCGGGGTCAGGCGTAAACTGACTATTTGAAGCAAAAACAAACAGAGAGTGTCTCTCAACGGCTTGAGAAAGGCAGAAACGAAGAGGCTGAGTTTATTTGTCTTAGGAAGAATTTGCAGTTAATTCCCTCCAGACTATTTAGACCCTTAAATTACACAGAATAAGAAAAACTGCGGGCACAGGGGAGGGGCGTCAGGAACACTTGATCACTTGGCTGCGAGTAGGGTTTTTAAATGTCTTTGGCCCGCAGTCAGCCAAATAAATGGTATGTGTGAAATAATTTAATGGCAGAAAACTGTGCACCAGTCATTTTTTCATTGTAATGTAATCGGGAACGATGTAATTTTGGTTTTAAGGGTGAGAGCTTGAAACGAGCCTCCCCCATCCGAATATTTCTCTCTGCCTGGCCCCAGCCCCTCACAATAGCGTCTGAACAGCCACGTCAGATGGAGGCAGTTGCAAGCTTTGTTTTCAATCTCAGAGAAAAGCAGAACTTTTATTGAACAAAAGGAAATTTCGGGCGAGCTCGCTTGGACGGCGCAGGCCTGGCGCCCGCTGGCCCGAGGCGAGGGCGCTGTGCAAAGGCAGGGACCCGGCGCCAATGGCCTGAGGCGTGGAGCGTATTTATTTATTTTCTAAATGCTTGAAGCCCAAGCCTGGAGTCCCCAGAGGAATACACACGCCCACTACAACACATTTCTCAGGAGGTGATTCAGGAACTTGGGGTAACAGATACTCGGCACATCCGCTCGGAGGCAGAGGCCAGCGCGGCCCCCAGCTGAGGCCAAAGCCGTGGGTTCAAGTTCTGGTCCCCTGGAAGATGCTGCCTGAGTCCTTCTCCCCCTCAGCTGCTGTCCTCTGTCTCAGCCCACGGTAGGGGCTGCAGACCCATCTTTTGACTGTAGGTTGGGCTCAGGGGACTAAAGGACCAGGGAGAAGGGTCCTTGCCTTCAGATACAAAGCTGGTCGCACAAAAGCAATGATGCTAAGGCGAGTGGATATTTATCTAGCAATTACTTTGCTCTTGGCACTGAGCTAAAGTCAGCTCAGTGCAACTCACAGCACCCTGGTGTGTCCTTGAGCAAGCCACTATCCCGAACATTCCCAGTGGTGAGGGCTTGCTTCAGAACAAAGGGGTACCCGACGGCACACTTCCCACGGGCTGGGGTGGAGACAGGCTTCCAGTGAGGTGATGTGAGGCTGGAGGCCCCTCCTAAGGACATCTCCTTGACCCCACCTGTGGGCTTAGAGGGCTGGGACTGAGCGTGTGACAGACCCCCTCTGTCCCCAGGCCTACGAGTGAGGTGGATGGGGGAAGAGACCCCCGCGGAGACGGGCTCACAGCCTTGGCTGGCCAAGCCTCCTGGCAGACGTAGATTCCAATCCCAGCTGTGTGGCCTTGGCAAGACTGTCGGAGCCTCAGTTTCCCTGTGTGTAAAATGGCGAGATGCCTCCTAGGGTGGGTGCGGGCAGTCAGTGGGTGGAAGTGTGTGGAGCGCCTGGCGCCGCTCCTGGCTCCAGCCCCCTTCGGCTGAGCGCCTCCCATCCCGGCTGCCTCGTCGTGACCCCAGGGGAGCGCTGACCGAGGCCCAGTGTGGACACCAGCTGGCGCTGGGGGTGGGTCCGGGGCTGGTTGGGGTGGGGGTACATGCCTTTGCGTGAGGGTTTTGGCTCCCGGTCGCCACACGGCTTAACTGGCACAAGAGCGGAGTTGTTTCTTCCGGCGACGCTCGGCAAGGTGAGGGCTGCAAAATGGTTTTCATTTAAACACCCCCAGTTTTGCATTGCTCAGAAACCTCCCAAAAAGTCTCCTTTTTTGGTTGAAATGCCTCCCGCGTTGGGTGTGTGCCCAAGCGGCATTGCCTGAAGGGGGGTGGAAACCAGCCCTGGGATGGCTGGCTTTCCAGAAGCTTCCATCCCTGCTCTCATCGATCACCGCCGGGTGTTCAGCCTGAGGCCCCTGCTTCAGTTTAAGGTTTCTTCTCCACCACGTGGGTGGGGGACAGAGAGGCAGTCACAGGCACCAGGCGTTCTCGTTCATCTTTGCCTTTTCTGGGAGGAAAGGGGTGAGGAGTGAAGAGCGAAGCTGACCAGGCAATGGGGCCAGCTCGGGGGGTGGGGGGGCACAGCGGGTCCCCACCCCTGCCTGCCCCACCTACGTTGTCTCGTGCGTTTGCAAGTTCTTCCCCCGAGGGGGACAATACTGAACATAAACTCCTAGTCACCCCTCTCGACCAGAGCTTCTCACCCTCAGAGCCACTGACATTTTGGGCACATAATTCCGTGCCGCGGGCCCGTCCTGTATGAAGAGACCCTGGCAGCATCCCAGGTCCACCGTCAGATCCTGGTAGCATCTGCCTCCCCCGTCCTGACAATCCAAATCGTCTCCAGACATCGTCAGATGTCTTCGGGGGTACAACTGCCCTCAGCTGAGAATCGCTGGTCCAAACTCAGATTCAAGGTCATCTTTCCTGGGCGCCGCCCCTGATTCCTGCCTGACGCTGCTGTCCCCGCCCACATGCACAATCATTTACCAGTCTCAGAACAATTTAACCTTCAGTCAAACCAGTTGGTTACTTAAGAGTCAGTAAACCCTGCTAACCTGGGGGCTGTTTAAAAGCAGGGGTCAGACCGGGCATGGTGGCTTTGTGCCTCTAATCCCAGCACTCTTGGGGGCAGAGGCAGGAGGATCGCTTGAGGCCAGAAGTTCAAGACCAGCCTGGGCAACGTAGTGAGACAAACCCCTCCACACACACCCCAGCTGTTTCTGCAAAATTAAAAAGCAAGTTAGCTGGGCACGGTGGTGCACAGCTGTAGTCCCGGCTACTGGGGAGGCTGAGGCGGGAGTATCACTCGAGCCCAGTTGCTCAAGGTTACAGTGAGCTGTGATTGTTCCACTGCACTCCAGCGTGGGTGACAATGTCTCTTTGAGAAAAGCAGGGATTTAGTACATCAAGCGTACGTAACTTAAAAAATAAAATAAAAGCAGGGATTGAATGGTATCCATTGCTGGGCCTACTGGGCCCTGCATGTTCTAGAAGCTCCATAACAGTTAACTGAACAATTGCCCAACACTGTGCATGGGATATAAAAAGGGAATGTGTAACCAGGGAAACAAAAATACCAGGTACGGACTAAAATCCACAAGATTGATGATGTGCTCTGTTGGCCCAACCGTGGGCAAAATATGCCCATACACCGCTGGTGGGAATGGAGAATAGTACAAGCCTTATGGGGAATTTGGCCACATCTAGCATGTACTGATTGGCCCAGAAATTCCACTTCTAGCAATCTGTCCCAAACACGCATTGGCAAAAAATAGAAGATGATGTTTGCACGAGGTTATTCACATTGAATAAACAGGAGTCTTGGGTGGAGCACTATGCAGCCGGGAAAAGGGACGTGAGGAATCTGGGATATGCTGTTTACTGCGGGAAGAGGAGAATGGTACATGCTATGCTTTCTTCTGATAGAAGAGGGGAAGAAAATATGACACATATTTTATTATATTTGCAAAGAACAGTGCTGGAGAGAGAAAGCAAAAACTAATTTAAAAAATGGTTCCTACAGGTGGAGGGAAGGGAACAAGAGGGAAACTACCTTTGGGGAAAACCAGCCCCAGGAGAGAGGGTTATGTTTGTTGTGCTGAGATGGAAAGGGATCCAGAATGTTATTAAATAAACAGGCCAGTTGAAGCACCAGTGTGTGCAGCATGACTTCATGCTTGCAAATGTTGTAAGTTTCTATTCCTAATCTTGTAAACTATGGGGAGGGGCAGGGAGAGGAGAGTATTTACTTTGTATCCTTCTGTGTTGTTTGAATCTCTTACTGTGACAAACGGTGATATTACTTTGTTACTAAAATATACATTTTCAATTAAAAAATTATATACCCAGGGAAGTGTGGAACTGGGCAGCATTGGTTCTAAATGCCAGGTGGGGGTCCACAGGGACACAGGTGCTCAGGGAGGGCTCCCTGGAGGAGTGGGCAATGGCTGGGCCCTGGGGGATGGAGGGTAGGTGGTTTTGCCCCTGGATGAAATTTAAATGTGGAAAGAGTAGCTGGACATGCCCCCCCCCCCCAGGCCAGCTCTGACTCTTGGCCAAGTCCCCTGCTGGGACTCACCACCCAGCTCCCACCTCACCCTCTTGGGCCTTGCCTGGGATGCCTGCCCTCCCTCCCCAGGTCTGACTGGAGAACTGCACATCCTTCAAACCCAGTGCAAGTACCACCTCTCTTGGGGGCCTCCCCCAACTGTCTCTTTGTTGCCCACGGGGCCGAGCATCCTCTGGAGCCCTGGCCCACACCTTGCCCCGTGGCACTGCGTAGTCCCATTCAGGGGCTGCCTCCCCTGCTGATGAATTTATCCGATTCATCTCTCCCCGCCCCCAGCACAGCTCCTGGTTTCACAGGTGCTGACGATGCTAGAAGAAGCCCCTTGCAGCGTGGGGCCTCTGGAAGGCTGCTTTCAGCAGCTGCCTGGTTTAGTCTGGTGCCAGACTGGAGGGCTCAAAGCCATCCTCCACCAGTGACTTCACTGGCACCTTGAACTTGGGCTGAGACCTTGGCCTCTCTGAATCTTCCCTCCCCCTTCTGTAAATTGGGAGTGATGAGGATACAGCATCCGTGTTTAGGGTTCCTGTGAGCATCCTGCGATCTGTGGGTCCTCAGAACCTTGACTCCTACTGTGCTTATTATGTATCATTACTGCAGTTCAACAACGCATGTTGATGGAGAGCTGACCATGCCTCGGAGCCTGGGCTGGGCCCTGGGGACACACAGATGTCTCCTGGGCCCTCCTGACCAAGTCAGTTGTCCCTGATGGAGTGGGGTGCCTGTCCCCTGGGCTCTCACCGTAGCCCCCGTCTTTGTTTGCTCAGACTGTGGGCTCCACAGGACAAGGGTCTGGCTGCTTTTGTTCACCATTCTATCCCCGGGGTCCAGCACTGTGCCTGCCACATAGTAGGTGCTCAGTAAATACATCTTGAAGACCGAACGAGTGGGTGGGTGAGCAAAGGAATGAATGAGGGAGCGCGTCTTGGGTCTAGACCATCCGTGTGCAGAGGGAGACAGACACAAGTAAAGCGCGCTGAGCAAACTGCTGAGCTGGTGGCTGCATCGCGAGCGTGTTGGCACCGGGGCGCAGGCGTAGCCGGGCTGGGCTGCGGGCGCTGCAGGCATGGTGCGCTGACCCTCTCGCCCCTTTGCAGGTGAGTGTCCCAGCCCTGGGCGCGGCGGTGCCGCCAAGCGGAAGAAGAAGCAGCGGCGGAACCGCACCACGTTCAACAGCAGCCAGCTGCAGGCGCTGGAGCGCGTGTTCGAGCGCACGCACTACCCCGACGCCTTCGTGCGCGAGGAGCTCGCCCGGCGCGTCAACCTCAGCGAGGCGCGCGTCCAGGTGAGCGCTCCGTCCCGGGCCACCCGTGGGAGCAGCCCGGAGCGGCAGCCACCGTCCGGGGGTTGTGCACTTGCCGGGGTGGGGCGTTTAAGAGCAGGAGCGTCTGAGGCTGGGAGGGCTGGGCACCGCTTTCTAGCTGTGTGACCTTGAGCAAGTTACTTAACTCCTCTATGCCGCAGGTGCCTCCCTGTAAAATGTAGGTCTTTTTTTCTTTTGAGAGAGACAAGATCTCTCTCTGTTGCCCAGGCTCGGTCCTCCCACCTCGGACTTCTAAAGAGCTGGGATTACAGGTGTGAGCCACCGCACCTGGACACACATGGGTCTATTTTATAGGGTAAAATTAATATTTTTGTAAAGTGCCTAGAACAGTGCCTGGCACAAAGGGTTTTGATAAATAAGTCCTTTAAAAGTTCTCAGCACGTACTGCACGCCAGCTCTGGGTCATGCTCATTGGTTCATTCCTTCGTGTGCCCGTTGTACAACACACACTCACCTAGGAACCGGCACCATCTGTCGCCCTCATTTTACAGATGAGGAAACTGAGGTTCAGAGAGATGAAGCTGCCAGCCCAGGCTGGGGACAGAGCAGGCACACACCCAGGTCCAAAAGGACGTGGGTCTCCTCCATGTCTGATGCCCCTGCTCACCACGCCCTCTCGCCCCCAGGTCTGGTTTCAGAACCGCCGTGCCAAGTTCCGCCGGAATGAACGGGCCCTGCTGGCCAACCGCTCCGCCTCACTGCTCAAGTCCTACAGCCAGGAGGCCGCCATCGAGCAGCCCGTGGCTCCCCGGCCCACTGCCCTGAGTCCAGATTATCTCTCCTGGACAGCCTCGTCACCCTACAGGTGAGAGCAGGAACCTTTTCAGGTCAAGAGGGGGCAGCCAGGGATCCCACGGGGTCTGTTAGGGCCCAGACTCCTCTGAGGGTCTGAGAGGAGCCTGGATGGTGCCCAGATGCCCTTGGATCTGGGGTCCACCAAGTGGTGTTTGGGTGCGTGTGCCCACGAGTATATGTTCACGAGCATGTGCGTGTGTGTGTGTGTCCCCTCATCAATGTGGACACATGACTGCGTGTGCGTGTGTGTGCATGAATACATGGAGTGGGCACAGTGTACAGGCATCACCCTGAGGAAGTTGAAAAACTGCAGGAAGAGCCCTAGGCACACCGGAACCCCCGCACCCTGTGTCCACCCCCCAGGAGAGAAACAGGGTGTGAAGCCTTTGGGAATGGCCTCCCTGTCCCCTGGGCCTCACTGGGGTCCAGAACTAGGTTCTGGGGCAGTTTTATCTGGGTCAAAGCTGGAGAAAGGCTCTGACATGACCCAGCAGGAAGGAAGAGCCAGGAGGAGCTAGGGGGTTGGGCCATCATACCCCATAACTCCAAAGGTGCCATCTGCCCCTTAGTCTGTGTGAGTGGCTCTGCGGAGCCCTGGTCCCATGGGAGGCTCCTTTGTCCGAGTGCCAACCTTAGGTGCTTCTGACTCCTCCCCAAATCCTGCAGCCCCAGCCTAGCCCCAGCCCCAGGTAAAGGCTTCCCAGGAGAGCGAGGAGGGGAGGCAGCAGGACCAGAGGCTGGGGTCAAGGACGGACAGCCAGAAGTAGCTGGCTCCAGGCAGCAGGCCGGCACACCCACGTGTTCTTGTGTCTCCTGTCGCCCCAGCACAGTGCCACCGTACAGCCCTGGGGGCTCAGGCCCGGCGACCCCGGGAGTCAACATGGCCAACAGCATTGCCAGCCTCCGTCTCAAGGCCAAGGAGTTCAGCCTGCACCACAGCCAGGTGCCCACCGTGAACTGATGGCCAGCCCACCGGCCAGCCACCTCCCTGGTCTGACGTCAGCAGAAAAGAGGGCAGATGCCCAGGAGATGACCTTCTCCTGGTTGGGCTCTCTGGCCCCTGTCTCCAGTGCAGACTCTTGAGCCCGAGGGGCTGCTGAGGCATCCCCAGCCCGGCACAGCCCCTCTGTCCACAGCCACCGGGGACTGTAGCCCACGACCCTCAGAGGGGCCGGGCTGGATGGCAGAGCAGGTGCCTGCTAAGGACCTCATTTTCTTTGTGTATTAAAACCAAAAAGCTTTTTGTCTTTAAGAAATAAAACCATTTTTTAAGCCCCCAAAGGTTGCGGGAGGGTGAGTAAGGGCAGCTGAGATGGAGCTGGGCCCCCACGGGGCTGGACTTCCGGGACCCCTCTCTGCCCTGCACCCATCGTGGACCTGGCTCAGAACCGCAGCCACGCAGGGCCTGCTGCCCACCTATCTGCACTGGTCTTCGGAAGGAAGTCCTCTGTCACCCTGCAGGGCCCCAGGGGGAGGGGAGTGGGCTGGGAGGACAGAAACCTGCCCTAGACCCCGTCTTCTATCTTGAGCCCTGGAGAGACACCCAGGTGTTTGGGAGGAGCTTCGCTGTGTGAGCCTGGACAGGAAGCATCTCCCCTGCCCTACTGGGGTGGCAGGATGGGTGGCCATGGGTTCCTGGACTGGCCAGAGGGCATGTGGGGCAGATGCCAAGGAACTAAATACCTCACTTCCGGGCACACAGAAGGCATGGGACCCCTCTAGGCATTCGACCATGGAGAGGCTGGGCAAATGGCCCAGAAAATGGGGGTACAGATTAGGGGTCCCAGCGAGGCTCACAGTTCAGCGGAGTCATCCTTGACAGTTGGGGCCACCACAAGGCCTCCCAAGTCCCCTAACCCACCTGTTCACAGACAGTAACTGGGGTGACAGCAGATGTGTGTGCCCCCAGCCAACGACGTCACTCATGAGGGGTCTGCAGAAAACTGAGGGTTGGGGGAGTGGTCTGAGGTCAGCCGTCCACCTGGCCCCACGCCACCCCATCTGATGGGCGCACCAGCCAGGGAAGTCAGCAGAGCCCTTCTGCTGAAAGTCCGCAAGTCCAGTCCCCAGGAGGTAGGATAGCACACAGATACCTGGCCCTGGGAGTGGGGAGTGAGACCCCAGCCCTTGGGGTAGTTGGTGGCAGGTGGCACAGCAATCATACCTCAACGGGGTCCGTGAGACTGGCTGATTTTCCCGTGTTCCACCCTGCCCACGTCGCTTCAGAGGGCCCCGAAGTGCCAGCCATGGCCGCATCTTCTAGATGGCGTCAAACAGGCTGAAGCCACGTGAATACCCGTCCTTCCATGAGGGACGCCCCAGTTTTATTCAGGAGGCACAGTGGCTGCACCCAGAGTGCAGTGAGGACCGCCCCCCGCACATCCCTGAGTATCCTCCCATGCTCCACCTGGAATCCGCCATGGAAACCTCGTTCTTGGGGGTGAGCACTGCCCCCTTCAGAGGTGCAAACACACCTGGGGATGGGTGACGGCCTGGTCACTGTGTGACTTCCTTGTTTGGTGGATGGATGGCTTCTTCCCAGGCAGCAGCAGGACTCTGGCCAGCAGGAGAGTGGGGTGCCGTGGGGGCCTGGTGGGGGTTCTGGCGGTCACAGCTGTGTTTTCTTGCTCGGTCTGGCCTCTGCCTTGGGTAAGTGCTCTCTGGGCCTCCTTTGCTGCCCATGCACTGGACGAATATTACCAGACACTTGCCGTGCACCCAGGCCCCGCCCTGGGCCTGGGGAGAGACACGGGGTCCCTGTCCGCAAAGGATGCGCCATCTTCCGGGGAAGCAAAACACTAAGGAGTGATTACTATGCCACACGACCGAGGCCACGAGGGGCTGTGCAGGGGCCCAGAGGGGGCCCAAAGCCAGCCTGAGGATCCGGGCAGGCCTGCTGAGGAGGAGTGCCCGGCAGGATGAAGAGTTCACCAACAAAGGGAGGGGAGCAGTGTTTCTGGCGGAGGGCCGGCGTGCGCGCAGTCCTGCGGCAAGGGAGAGGCCGTCTGGGCCGGCCAGAGCAGGTCCCAGGCCAGATCTCCTGGTGCAGGGTGAAGGGGGAGAGAAACGAGCCGGCCGAAGCGGGCTTGTGGCTGGGACTGGAAGTTCGGACGTCGTCCCATCTGCGGGGAGCCATGGAGGGATTTGCTTGGGGGGACCCAGCCCCTGGCCTCCACGTGGAGGAGGAACTGTGGCCTAGGAGTGGACGCAGAGGTGCCCCCCCAAGGCTGGGGCAGGTGTCCAGGCGGGAGGGGCAGTGGCATGACGGGGACAGAGCGGGTGGGTTGGGGCCACCCACTCTGAGATGCCTGTCTGAGAGGCAGCAAGGGCAGGGCTTGGTGACCAGGTGATGGGCTGAGGGAGGAGGGGAGGTTTGCGGCAGGCTTTTGGCTTAGACACACAGGAGCGCCCAGGAGGAAGAGATCCTGGACGCAGGACCTTTCTGATGGAAGCTTTGGGAAGATGCCGGCCTGTCCTTCCACCTAGACAAGAGCTAAGGGCCATCTTGGCCTGAGCAGCGTCCTCCCTGGCACAGAGCCTGCTCCCTTCCCCCACCTGAGGGATTCGTACCAGCGACAGGCCGGCCCACAGGGGCCCAGAGCGGTGCCCTCATGGGCAGCCAGGAAGAGCGGCCTCTTCCCTCCCTAGAAGCGCTAACCCGGTTGGAGGCACGTCCTGCCAGTCTACTTTGCAACCCAGAGGGAGGGCTCCATGAAGAGCCTGGGGTGGGTGGGGAGCGCCTGCCGCAGATGGGGTCACACCGGGTGGGGGCCTGCAAGGCCAGTCCCGGGAACGCCAGCTTTAGAAACAGCCGGGGCTGTTCCCACGGAGGCACTGGCGCTGCCATCAGACCGCCGGGACGTCAGTGTCACTTCCTCCGAGTGCTCTAGAGAAAACAAACCGGTTTAATCGTTTACACATGCTGCTCCGGGAAGCTGAAGGGGGTGCCCTCCCTGTGAAAGAGAAAATATTCAAACATTGCTGTTGCTATTGTCGCCCTAATTGCAGGGCTGTGTGGGCAGCTTCCCGGGCACCCATCCCGGGATATCGGTTTTCTGTAAGGACGAGGTATGCAGGGCTGCGTCCCAGGCTGGAGAACTTGGCCTCCCCCTGCTCTGCCTGCCTTTGCCCATTTGGCCGAGTGAGCTTGGGAGAGGGCACTGCGTGTGTCTGCTTTTATGTTTTATATGAAACGAAGGAGCTCGAGGGTGGGGGCGGGGTGGAATGTGAAGGAAAGGCAGTCTGGCTCTTGGAAAAACCAAAACCAGAGAAATAGAGACCAGGGTTTCTGGTTCTGTGACCCTCCCTGGGCGAGGCGCTTTCTGGGACTCAGTTTCCTCCTCTGTAAAATGGGGCGTAATAACAGAACCCACCTACCAGGGTTGCCGGTGTAAACGGGTGCTTCGGTGTTCATGGTGGAGGGCACGGAGGGTGGGGTGGCGTTTGAGGAAGTCGAAATACTCCCTGTCCTGGGGTGAAATGCCACTGTCTCTGTCCAGAGAGCCTGGCACACCCGGGTCAGGGGCTCTGCCCCTCCTTCCTTCGGTGTCCACACTCCTTGGGAGCACCCGTTGGGGACTGAAACCAAACCGGGATCCCAGCTCCTGCGCCTCTGCTGCCCACACCTGGAGGGCGCTGTGGGGTCGCCGGAGGGCCGGAGCTGGGCTCCCTGGTCCTGGCAGAACAGCCCGGCTCTCCAGCCTCCTCTCGAAAGACAGAAACAAACGAATCCCACACTCCCAGCAGGAGTCACAGCCTAAACACACGCGGGAACATGCACCAGCGGCCGTGAAATGTTCACAGGCTCTCACCCAGCAATTCTGTCCCTGAGCCCCACTTTGAAAAATAATCCAAAACGGGGGCTTGAGCGGGTGGGGGAGGCAACGTGCGCAGGGGTGTTTATCACGCATTTTATACGCGTGATGTAAAATGTCTGGGAAGACACAAACCAAAATGTAAACAGCTTAAATTTTAGGGTGGCCCACACTCTACTCGTCTCTATATTTTTTGTAATAACGTTATTTAAAAAAAAAAAACAATCTTACCCAAAAAGCAGACCAATGTCGGAGTCTGAAATGCACGATGAGCTCTGTCTTTAGTGTCCCTCTCGGTGCCTGAGCCCGTCTCTGGAGACCTGCTGGGCAGGGAGAGGCGACGCCCCGCACCCACGGAAATGCCTGCCCCACCCCCACTGCTCTACCTTAGTCCTCCAGGTCTGGAAGCTCTGCGACCTTCACAAGTGCCCTCGTATCACACACTGCAAGCGTTTGAGAGCTTGGGCTATAAGGAGGTCAGGAACACGCACCTTGAAATCAGAGGGGCTCGAAGGAGAGGCGGTGTGGCAGGCTTGACTCGAGGTGCCCCTGGGGTCCCCACCCCCCTAGCCCACTTTGCATAATCCCTTTTCCCTGAGTGTGAGTGAAACCTGTGACTTGCTTCTAATGGACAGAAGATGGCAGAGGTGAAGGGACTTTTCAGACGTAGTTAAGGTCCCTAATCAGTCGACTTCGACTTACCCAAAAGGAAGAGTACCCTGGTGGGCCTGACCTAACCAGGCGAGCCCTGTAAAAGTGGACCAGGTCTTCATGAAGAAACAGATTCAAAGCACAGTGACGTCCCGTGCCGGCTTTGAAGAGGCAAACAGCTGTGCTGTGAACCGCCTGTCGGGGGCGGCCGCTCGGAGCTACGGGCCTCAGTCCCACAACCACAAGGAACCAGACTCTGCCGACACTCTGAACGAGCTTGGAAGAGGACACTGATTCCAGGCGAGACTCGGCCGGGATGACACCTTGACCGCAGCCGTGTGAGATCCTGAGCAGAGGACCCAGCGGACCCTGCCCAGACTCCTGAGCCACGGAAACTGTAAGACCATAAGTACATGTCGTTTTAAGCTGCTAAGTCTGTGGCAACTTGTTACCCAGCAAAACTAACACAGGGGGGTACGAAGCTCACGAGTCCACCTGGAGCTCAGCCCTCAGGCCGTGGTGCACCCGAGGACCCCCAGGCCTGCTGTGGAGCAGACTAGGTGGTGAGGCCCCTGCTCCAACTGTCTGCCCGGCCACGTTACAGCCGCCTCTCTTATCTCCTTCCAGGCCATTCTGCACAGCCGGCAGGCTCACTGTCCCCAGACACGGCCCTGACCATGTCTCTCCCCTGTGTAAAGCCTCCTGTGGCTCCTCAGGGCCCCCAGACAGGTTCAGTCCCCCCAGTCAGGTGTCTGCGGCTCCACCGTCCAGCCTTATCCCCACCTCGTCCCCAACCCCGGAGTCCTCAGACAGGCCCGGAAACTCAGTCCCCTGGTCCCATTGTGCCCCCTCCCCGCTGGCCCCTGCGACAAAATCCTTCCGCCCAGCCCCTCTCTGCCAGTGAAGATCCAACGGGGGTTCCCATATAGCGGCGACTTCTTAAAAAACCAAGTTAAATTCTAGACAGCAAATATAATAAAATATGTATGTATAATTCAATGTTATAATTTTATATTTGGAAAGTGGAAAAAAACCCTATTATTTTCATAATTCAAACTTTAAAAAGCAAAGGTGCAGATATCAAAAGGAGCAACCATTGTCACGGGGGTGGCCTCATAGCAGAATCTCCAGGGAGTATGAAAACAGCACCAGCAGGTCCTTAGAGGTGAAGAAACACTGCCTGTCTCACAGGCACTCCCTCTTTGGGAGAAAACACACACGCATGCACACGCATACACACGTATATTAGATTATATATTTAATATGCATAGTAAAAAAATCTGGAAGGTCATAAACCACAATGTGACTAGTGATTTTCTCAGGGAGGTGGGATTCTGGGTGGTCTCTATTTTTTATATATACGTTTATAAATTTTTCTACTCGAGTACTAAAAATTGACAAAAATCTTTTAAAAATCCTATCCAAATTAGAACCATCTTTTTGGAGGACGTGCAACAGACATGACTTTTCGACCCAGTAGTTTTACTTCTAGAAATGTACTTTAAAGAAATGGGTGTGCGCAGAGATGAGTGTGCGCAGAGACAGGTGTGCGCAGAGACGGGTGTGTGCAGAGACGGGTGTGCGCAGAGATGGAGCAACCCTCCCTGAGTGTTTTTGTTGTGGAAGAAGAGTGACTGTGAATCTGTCTCTGTGGTGTGTGTACACACACACACACACACACACACACACACACACGTGCACATTCACCGCACACGTCCATCCCTCCACCTAACGGGCCAGGAGCCAGGAGCCAGGCACAGCAGGGAGCTACCAACCCAAATCTCTGTCCCCCTTCGGCGCACGTTCCTGGGGGAGAGACAAAGAAGGCGAAGACAGAGAAGAGGGGTTCTGCCCAGCCTCACGGGAACTTGGCCTTCCTCCAAGTGGGACGGAAGCTGCCAGAGGGCTTTGCACACGGAAGTGGCAGGAGCCTCCACCCCCAGGTGGGGAGTGATACTGTGGGGGCCCAGGGGGACGCAGGGTTCTGGTGGGCGGCTACGGCAGTGACGTGGGACCCTGCAGCGATGCGCACAGACACGGGTCCCAGGGTGCCGGAGCCTGACCCAGGCGGCCTCTCCGTGGTGGGAGTGCTGGAGATTTTGTTTTCTTCTGTGAGCTTTTCTGTAGTTTCTACACCTTGGGCATTTACCGCCACTTGTGAGTACACATAATTAACAATTTTTGAAGGACCCCATTCACCTTCAGGGTCCGATTCCAGCAACACCTCTCTTGGGAAGCCTGCCTGCCTCCGCACAGCCCTGGAGGATGAGCCTCTCTGGTGACTGCCTGAGGCCCAGCCCACCTGGGATTAGAAGGTGTTGGTGCTTCTGCCCTGGCCAGCCTGGGCGCCCCTTCCCAAGGGAGGCAGCCTCCCAGGGACACACACAGAGGCCCAAGAATCTGCTCCACTCTGTGGGGAGGGAGCTCTGCCTCCCGGGGGCCCAGGCTTCTGTCCCTGATCCACAGACCGGCATCCAGAACTCTGAAAAGCAGGCCCCTCTGTCCACTGTCATCATTGCCCCCAAGCTGCTCGCACACCAGGGGGGTTCCAGGGGGGCCATCATGGGAGACTGGGGAGCCCTGGTGGGCAGGGCACACCAGCCGTCCCCTGTCTTGGGCTTCCTCCTAAGAAGGCATGAGTACTGGGGGTGGGAATGAAGGATTCTGTAACATGAGATCACATTGGCACACTTTGAAAAGAGGCCCTCAGGTTGCAACTGCTCCCTGCCCCTTGCGCCTGCGTGTACCCCAGCTCAGCCCTAGGCTCCCCTGCACACTTGGAGCTCAGGAGAAGATGCCCCCATACCCCAGGCCCCGACCAGGGGCAGCACCAACTTCCCAGGCCTGGGCCTCAGCACCATTCACTGTCCCCCAGAGGCCAAAACCTCCTCACCTGCCTCCCCAGGCTGTGGCGCTAGGGGCCCCAGGCTGCCGCTCAGTAGCTCCTATCCCACCAGACTCCCAGACCACGGGCGGCCAAAGCCCAACTTCCCAGCACCCCGACTCCAGGGTCAGGAGGAGGGGGCAGCTGCTGGGGTTGGCCCGTCAGGGCGGAGTTTGGGAGGAACGTGTGCTGCAGACCAGCGAGGTCAGGAAGAACCTCCCCCGCGCCTGAGAGGGCCAACCTGCACTCCGCGCCAGGTGGCTGCTGCCTCCAGTCGGTCGGCAGGTGCGCTCAGCCACGAGGCGCCCTCCCTGCCTCGCTGGCCTGCGGTGCTCTGTGGAGCCAGGAGGCCTCTCCCCACCCTTCCCATCCCGGAGGATTGGGTCAGCCTAGGGGTGGGAGAGAGTAGGCCCCCAGGCCTCCTCTCCCCAGGAAAATTCGCTGGACTCCTGCCAGCACCCTGGGCACTGCCCCCTGCCCTCGTCGCACCTGCCCCTCTCCCCTGGGTCCTGGGCGGGCAGCCAGGGAGGGCACTGTCCAAGCCACTCGGGGTGCCAGGGCCAGGCCATAGCCCACTGTGTCCATGGCCAGCTGTCCAGCCCCTCCCTGCTGTCCCCACGGCTGCCTCAGAGGTCCCCTTGGGAAACAGAGCCACCCACGCCAACCATGCCCCTGCCTGGCCCCCCAACTCCCTGACAAGGACCAAGGCCTCCAAGGAGCCCCTCCACACCCAGCCCTCCCCTCCCCTCTACACCCCCTACACCTCCCCCACACCTCTTTTCCACACCTCCGTGCCCCACAGCCCCTCCCCCCTCCAGCTCCC